>OX451739.1:1364392931-1364502931 GCA_948472305.1 Vicia faba | reverse complement strand
TGAAACACAAAGTTATGTTGCATGAAATGTATGATGCAATATATGTGTTTTATCAATGTTTATGATATATGAGTGTAATGTATGCGCATGTAAGCTAATTCGATGTATTGCTGAGGAAAGTAAATCCTTGATAGTTGGAGATAATAAAATCCTTGACTGCTGCCGAGGAAAATAAATCCTTGACCTCTTCTGTGGAGATGTGAGAATCCTTCACGACTTTCCTGGGGATATAAGGATCCTTCAAGTCCTTGGAGTTGGAGGATGATGATCATTCTGTTGTGAAAATAATGCCAAGTGCTGTTTGAGAAACCTGCTTGGGGAATCCCGAGAACTTTGATGACTATGGCTGGGGATTACACAATGGGAATCCTTACTCGGCTGAGGAATAGGAAAAACTCTGGTGATCTCTACCGGGGATCAAACAAAGGAAAACCTTGATCTGCTGGATAATAAGGAAGACTCTAATGACTTCTGCAGGGAACTAAGAATGAGAATCTTCGATCTGCAGGGGAATTTGAATCCTTGGGGAGTCAAGAATGAGAATCTTCGATCTGTAGGGGATTAAAAATTCTGAAAAATTCAAGCTGGGAAGTAATGAAGACTCTGGCAACTTCACTGGGGAATCAAGAATGAGAATCTTCATTCTGTTGGGGAGTAAAAACTCTGTGGGGAAGATGGCTTCCTGCTGGAGAGATCAGGAGTTTGGATTGTATGCCAATCTACTGGGGAGTTATCCTAGGTTGGGGATAAAATTCAATTGTTATCTGGTTGATTCTTAGACTTTAAGACAACTTGCTGGGGAATCTGGGGAAAACTGAATGGTTTTCGCTGTAGATTGATAGTTGGAAATTTGACTCCGTTGGGGAAGAAGGTTTCATCTCCGCTAGGAATCTGTAGTTCAAAGTTTTTACTCCGCTGGGGGTTGGGAGTTTGAAGTTTTAACTCTGATGGGAATTAAGGGTTTGAAATTTAGCTCCGCTGGGGATATGCATTTCAAGGTTGTAGCTCCGCTGGGGACCTAGATGATGTACTGCAGGGGATTTCTCTCGGAATAGCCTGAATACGTTTTCCTATACTTTCAACATGTCAGTAATTATTCTTTCCCATTTCGTTTATTTGTAAACAGTGATTATATTCAAATGCATATGCTCATTTAATAAATCATTGGACGTTTTCAAATAAAACACAAGTGTAAATAAAAAGAAAAGGCAAATAGTTTTCTGCACTTTGAAGTATCTTTCTATTATCTTTGTGTAAGTATTTTGTACACAGGAGACAGACGTCCTAGTAAGAGAATGTTGTCATAAAAATGAGAAAAATTTATACAAAGAAAGATGGCTATGTGGGAAAATTCCATGGGATTCCCATTCTGCTATAGCCTTCGTAACTCTGAATATCTTGTCCATTCATTGCTTTGTCCGAAGATGATTGAGTTGATCAGAAGCCCGGAGCTTGTCTGTGAAGAGATTGTCCTTAAAGTGATCCTGACGAGACATAGTCATACGCTTTAATTCCCTGACTTTTTCCTGGACCGCCCTTTCGGGTTTTCGATCCACCGGGAAACCCTTTTTTGCCCAAGTCGCCCTTTCGGGTTTTCAACTTGTCGGGTGTACAGATTTTTTTTATTTATCCCTAATTTTTGCCTGAACCGCCCTTTCGGGTTTTCGATTCACCGGGATGCCCTTTTTTGCCCAAGTCGCCCTTTCGAGTTTTCAACTTGCCGGGTCATTTATGCGTAGTATCTTTTGACCATGTCTGCGTTCGCAGGGTGCAATAAGTCATCACCGTCCATGGTGGTTAAGATCATTGCCCCACCAGAAAAGATGTTCTTGATCACAAATGGTCCTTCGTAAGTAGGAGTCCAATTTCCCCTGGGATCACTTTGCGGCAAGATGATCCGCTTGATTACAAGATCCCCGACTTGATATACCTGGCGCCTGACTTTCTTGTTGAATGCCTTGATCATCCATTTTTGATACGCCTGACCATGGCAAACAGCAGTGAGTCGCTTTTCATCAATCAAGTTAAGTTGATAAAGTCGGGTCTGAATCCAATCGTCTTCACTCAAACCAGCATCTTTCATGATTCTCAAGGAGGGAATCTGAACCTCGATAGGTAAAACAGCCTCCATGTCGTATACCAAAGAACAGGGTGTTGCCCCAGTTGATGTGCGTGCCGTGGTACGGTACCCGTGGAGAGAAAATGGTAACATCTCATGCCAGCCCTTGTAGGTGACTGTCATCTTTTGAATGATCTTCTTGATATTTTTGTTCGCAGCTTCGACAGCAGCGTTCATCTTTGGCTGATAGGGAGATGAATTGTGATGTTGAATCTGGAACTGCTCGCACAAAGCGGTGATCATAGTGTTGTTAAGGTTTGTACCATTGTCAGTGATAATCCTTTTGGGGATATCGTACCGGCAAATAAGGTTCTGCTTGATGAAGCGGGCAACAACATTCTTTGTGACGGATGCGAAGGAAGATGCTTTGACCCACTTGGTAAAGTAATCAATGGCCACTAGAATAAAGCGGTTTCCATTGGATGTTGTAGGCTTGATCTCTCCAATCATGTCGATTCCCCACATAGAGAATGGCCAAGGAGCTGTTAAGACATTGAGAGGAACTGGAGGTATATGTACCTTGTCCGCATAGATTTGGCATTTATGGCATGTTCGGGAATGTTTATAGCAGTCATCTTCCATGGTAGACCAGTAATAGCCTGCCCTTAGAATCTTCTTAGCCATCGTATGTCATCTAGAGTGAGTGCCAAAGGTACCATTGTGTAGTTCAGCCATGATCTGTTTAGCTTCAATCTTGTCCACACAACGGAGCAGAATGCAATCGTGATTGCGCTTGTATAGGATACCATTGCTCAAGAAGAACTTAGCTGAGAATCTCCTTAAGAACTTTTTGTCATTGACTGAAGCTCCTTCAGGGTATTCTTGAGCCTCGAGATACCTTTTGACTTCATGAAACCAAGGTCGGTCCACTACTTCTTCGGTATTAATCTCGTGACAATGTGCAGGTTCGTCCATCCGTTCAATGGTGATCTGGGGAGCCTCATTATCCCAGTTAAGTTTAAACATGGATGACATTGTAGCTAGAGCATCTGCTAGCTGATTCTCTTCTCGCGGGAAGTGCTCGAAGGTAATCTGCTCGAAATGTGGTAACAATGTCAGGACATGTTCTTTATAAGGGATGAGGTTTGGATGTTTATTATCCCACTCTCCTTTGATCTGACTAATGACCAAAGCTAAATCCCCAAACACAATCAAGGATTTGATTCCCATGTCTATGGCAGCCTTAAGACCAAAGATACAAGCTTCATACTCGGCCATGTTGTTGGTGCAGTTGAAGCAAAGTCTGGCGGTGAAAGGTGTATGGAAACCTTCTGGTTAGATAAGTACAGCGCCGATGCCGTTGCCAAGTGCGTTAGAGGCACCATCAAAGTACAGGGTCCATCGAGATCCTTGTTCAGGTTCGTCATATGGTCTGAAGTCTTCAATGTTATCTAATGTCATGATATCCTCGTCGGGGAAGTCGAACCTCATGGATTGGTAATCTTCGACAGCTTGATGGGCCAGATGATCGGCTAGCACAATCCCCTTTATAGATTTTTGGGTCGTGTACTGTATATCGTATTCCGTTAGGATCATCTGCCATCTAGCTATTCTTCCGGATAAAGCACGCTTCTCAAAGATGTACTTGATTGGATCCATCTTAGATATCAGCAGAGTGGTATGAGTCAACATATACTGCCTTAGCCAGCGAGCATCCCATACCAAAGCGCAGCAAGTTTTCTCAAGAAGTGAGTATCGGGTCTCACAGTCGGTAAACTTTTTGCTAAGGTAATAAATGGCATGCTCTTTTCGGCCAGACTCGTCATGTTTGCCCAATACGCACCCCATTGAATTCTCTAGGACAGTCAGATACATGATTAGTGATCTTCCTTCAACGGGAGGCATCAAGATGGGAGGTTCTAGAAAATACTCCTTGATTTTATCGAAATAAATTTGACAGTCATCATTCCATTTAACCACCTGATCTTTCTTCAAAAACTTGAAGATTGGCTCACAGGTAGATGTTAGGTGAGAAATGAACCTTGCAATGTAGTTTAGGCGTCCCAAGAAACCTCTAACCTCCTTCTCAGTGCGAGGGCCAGGCATTTCTTGTATAGCTTTATCTTTGGCAGGATCAACCTCGATGCCCTTGTTGATGACGATGAAACCCAAGAGTTTATCGGACCTGACTCCAAAGGTGCACTTGTTAGGGTTCAGTCTGAGCTTGTACTCCTTCAACCTGACAAACAGCTTTTGCAGATGATCGAGGTGTTCTTCTTCAATTTGTGATCGGGCTATCATGTCATCTACGTAGACCTCTATCTCATGATGTATCATATTGTGATACGGTGGGAGAACTTACTTGAGGTTTTGCGTTTGAGTTTGCAAATGTTTCGGTTTAGCAAGAGTCGCCACCGACTTTTTATTTTATCCTAAGGAAAGGTCAAAAAGCACAGGAAAGACCTTTGAGATGTTTTCTTGGGTTCGGGGAGTAGATTATGAAAAGGGAAGTTGTTATCACCCTTTTCATCCATGGTTATCCATAGGCTCTTAGTTACTTGTTTAGATCACTTGCTTTGCTTTTCAATTGTTTGAAATGGTGCTTTGTGTGTGGTTTTGAAAGATATTTTGAAAAGAGGCCATCGTTGTGGCAACCTTTGTAATGATTCTTATTTGAATGTATACAAAGGTGTATTTGTCTTTTGAAAAGTTTTCAATGTTTGAAAGTTGGTTTTGAAATTGTGTTGTGAAGTGTGTTTTGAAAATAGCAAGGATGTTTTGCAAGCTTTTGATCAAGTAAGTAAGAGTTGTCTACCCTATTTTACTCAAAGATATTTCTTATGTTTTTAACCCTTTTAACAGTGTTGTTTCACCATTGTATTTGGTGAACAACCTTGTGTTAGGATGTTAAACGGGACAGGCGCGGGTCATCGTATAGACCATGATAGCAATGGTGATAAATATTTTTGGCAATTTTCTTGAGGGACTTGATCATTTTGTTTAGGCAACTCAGATAGCGTCATCGAGGGACTATGATCTTTTGTTTTGTACTACTATCTGGTCGTAATCCAGGCTTCACGATGTGTTATACCATTATCTGGTCGAATCCAGGTTTCATGGTGTCACGTACTGCTATCTGGTCGAATCCAATCTTCACAATACCTCACTTCTTATCTGGTCGAAATCCAGGCTTCAGAACAAATCAAGTGGTTATCCGATCGCATCCGGGATTCCCTTTGACTGTTGGGTTTACTAGTATCCGGTCGAATCTGGGCTACATAGTAACTGGCTGGGTAAACTCTTATTTGGTCGTAATCCAAGCTTCACAGTGTCCCTTAACGCTATCTGGTCGTAATCCAGGCTTCACGATGTATCATACCACTATCTGGTCGAAATCCAGGCTTCATGGTGTTCGGAGGCATCAAGATACTATTCGGTCGTACCCGAGCTTCAAAACTTTTATTAAAGATATACCCCTATCTGGTCGTAATCCAGGCTTCGTAGTACTCTTGGTTGCTATCTGGTCGTAATACAGTCTTCACAACATCTTCGACCATTATCTGGTCATAATCCAGGCTTCGTAGTACTCTTGGTTGCTATCTGGTCGTAATCCAGTCTTCACAACATCTTCTACCATTATCTGGTCGTAATCCAGGCTTCATAGTACTCTTGGTTGCTATCTGGTCGTAATCCAGTCTTCACAACATCTTCTACCATTATCTGGTCGTAATCCAGGCTTCATAGTACTCTTGGTTGCTATCTGGTTGTAATCCAGTCTTCACAACATCTTCTACCATTATCTGGCCGTAATCCAAGCTTCATGGTCTTGTATTGCTTTCTGGTCGTAATCCAGGCTTCACAATAACTTCTACCATTATCTGGTCGTAATCCAGGCTTCGCGGTAGTCCGATATTATTATTCGGTCGTAATCCGGGCTTCACAATATGCTGTAGAAATCAAGATACTATTTGGTCGTACCCGGGCTTCATAACTTGAATTTTGATTGTATCTTTCCTGAAAGGTAAATGTCAGTCTTATGTAATGCATGATATGGATCAAACAATGATGTTCTCAACATAAATGAGATTGTATGGTATGAGGTGTATATGCATGTATCATGATGTATGGACATGTAATGTTTTAGCTGGGGAAAATAAAATCCCGGAGCTGCTGGAGAATAGAGTTGAGTTCTTCATTTCCACTGGGGGATGATGAACGAAGATGATTGTGAGAATAAACCTGCAGGAGGAAGAGAACTCCATTGGGGAATAAACCAGTGAAGAGATTACTCCGAGGGGAATTAATCTGTGGGGAAGGGATGCTCTGCTGAAGATTTTAATGATAAACTCTGTTGTACCCCAAAATTCGCCCTCCCATATTCTTCAAGAAATTGCCAAGCCAAGTCACAAAATTCCCCAAGGGTTGCACAGTGCAAGAGCCCCAATACAGTCAAAACTAGGGTTTGTGTTCTGATCAAGAAAAGGAAGTTTTCAAAGGCCCAATCAAGTCTCATATGCCTACAAATATGGTCAATTATCCTCATATCAAGTTTCAAGGCATTCAGCACAAAATTGCACAGTCAAAACCCTAAATTGCACTACAGTCAACTGTAGGGTCAAAATGGTCATTTGGCAGTCAAAAGTTCAAATTTTTGGTCAACATATCATTTTGAAGCCACAAACATCATTTGATCAATGCTTGATCATGATTCTCAAATTTTGGCTCAGAAAATCATCAAGATGCAAAAGTTTCCTTATTTGGACAGTTGAAAAAGTCAACTGAAATTGACCAGGGCATAACTTTCACATGGATTATCAGAAAAATTCCATCCAAAGCTCATTTTGAAGAGAAAGACATTTCCTACAACTCATCTTCATACTTCAAGTCCAAGAAATGCTCTCACAAAAAGTTATCAATTTCAACATTATAGGTCATTTTCAAAAGTCAACAAAAAGGGACTTTAAGTCAAAGGCCATAACTTGAGATTGGTAAATCAAAATGACATGGGACCAAAGACATTGGTTATAGGACTCAAAGACCTTTCCAAAATGTCCAAGAACATGAGAAAAGCTTAAAAATTGAGCAAGTTATGCCTTGTGGAAGTTGGGAAATTTTTGGATATTTTGAAAAGTCAACACTACTTCAAATGACCTAAAATTGCTAATGGGCCCATTTTTCTTCCATGATTCATCATTCTAAGCATGTGCACGACCACTTGGCCCAAAGGGAAGTATTTTCTCATTTTTTATTTTTTTATTTGAATTTTTTATTTATATTAATTCATTTAAATCAAATTAAATATAGGAAAAATACTAACCTAAGTTTTCAAATCTTTTTGTACACATTTCAGCCTCAAGATTTCGTGCCTAAGTCAATATGGAAAGAATTGGAGCAATTGGATCTTAATTGATACAACAACATGTGAAAAAGATATGGAAAAGATCTTATGAAATCAAATTTTCAAAAACCATTAATTCATTGGATTTGTTCTACTTTTGTTAACCTAATAGCCTCACTACATATGCTTGATCATAAACCTAATGCTAATACACAGAAAACTGCGCTCAAAGGCCATAGACAAACTTGGAAAAATTCTCTAAAAAATCAAAACTGAAATCATTGTTAGAGATTGATTCAAGGCACAAAAACTATTTCAATAGCTTCCTGAAGCTTCACTGATCATATTCCAATCCAGAACATTCATCAAAAGGCAAGGAATTGGTAACGAGAACCTCAACTGTATCAAACAAATTGCAGAATCGTGCATCATAATTCACGCATCTTTTGCATTTTTTATTTATGGATTCATGTTCATTATGATGTTTTGAGGCTAACCAACATAATTAATTGCGTTTTTGTGCTGTATACTCGATTCCACCATTATTGCTTTTTAGGGTTTGTAGGTTTTTGAATTAGGGGTTTTCAGACCAAGCAAAATCAGACCACCACTATGCTATGGTTGTAATCAGAAGACCTGGACGATCCTAAACATGCCCTCGCGCCTAATTTATTGACCCTATAGCGCTAGTCGCTATTTTCTTGAAAAGGGCCTAAGGAAACGCGTATAAAACCGTTGCGTTATGGCCTTGTTTCAGAAAAATAAAAAAGGCCATGAAGAAGATGGAGTCGTGGCAAGGGATGATAGGCCTGTTTGAAATTCGCGCGCTGGATCCACTAACGCGTTGGTCTTTCTTTTTATTATTTATTTGTTATAATATGTTAACATGCGTGTAGTGGCTCAGCTGGCAAACATTGATTGCATTAACCCTCATGACCTGGGTTCAAGTCCCAGGTCTTGCATATTTCAATATTGTTTTTCCATAATAATTCCTATGCAGCATTTACGTTGAGGATTATCATGCACGCTCAAAGGTCAACAGCCACGCGTCCATCAGAAACAATCCAAAGGTGCACAATTGATGAACACCATAAATGCAAGTCAACGCACCACACGTGATCTTGAAAAGTCCAACGAGGCCAAAGCTAAATGGGCTAGATTGCTGGGCTCATACCTCCATATTGGGGACTTCCACCCCCCCTGGTTTGCAATGTTTTTTTTTATTTTCTTTATGTTTTATTTTATTTTCAATTATTTGTTTATTTGTTTTGTTGTTTTAATTTAATTAATTATTTTTACAAAAAATATAAAAATATCATAAAAAACAGAAAAGGCAAAAATATAATAAATATTTTATTTTAATATTTTCTTGTAAATAATTGTATATAAATAAACTTAGTATAAATTAGGGTTTTAATATTAATTCTTTTCACAATAGAAATATAAAAAATGTAGAACTAGGTTTAATTGATAATTTTTATTCCTTTTTAATTTTTCTTTTTTATAATAATATTTATTTTATTTATTTCCATAATTAAAATTGTACATAAATAATTTAGGTTTAATTTAGGTTTCAATTTAATATTTTCACAATAAATTTAAAAGCCATCAAAATTAGGGTTTGCCTTTTAGTTTAATTTTAATTAATTCTTTTTCTCATCAAGTTCCTAAAAACACTAAAAATACCAAAAACATTCTCTTTTAATTTCTAATTTTAATTCCTTATTAATTTAATTTTGCAAAAGGGTCCAACGCCCATATTTTTAATTGTTTAATTTCGCATATTTACTTTATGTCGCTTGAATAATTATGTACCTCTCCCAAAGCTTTGTAACAATTACTTCTCGCACTTGACTTTATTTGCTTTATTCATTTTCTGTCAAATCGGGTCCGGTTTAATTTTGGCGATGTGGACCCGCGCCATTTGTAATAGCTTTAGATTTATTTTTCCCGCAAATATTTTAATCGTTAAACAAAGCATGCAAGAATGAATGGCCTTAAATAAAATCAAGCATAGATCACAATAAACATGACAAGACAAATATCAATGAAAATAACACACAATTCGCACACACCACCCCTAGGGTACGCCTCACTGTTGCCTTGCCTCGAAAGGTGATCGTCAAGTAGAGGACGTCTTAGTAAGTCCTCATGATCCGGGAACCTGGCATGAGGGTAGCTTCTAAGGTGTCTTCCCATTGCTCTGGTGATCACCATGTCCCTAAACTCGAATTGACCCGAACACCTCCAACGGTGGTGCTACCTACCTCTCAATGGTGGGATGGCACTACTTTAAAGGACATTTACACAGACGAATTCCTTAGGGTAGGTAGGTTCTCGTAGATACTTGCTCTCTTCAAAAACAAACAAAAATATTTTCACACCGACACTTTTCAAAAGCTTTCAAAGCAATTTTTCAAACACTCTGACACAAGAGTCGATCTAAAATTTTCAAAGAAACTTTTTTAAAACCCACATTGAAAAGCAAACAAACCATTTTTGAAAACACGATGAGCAAGTATCTAAGAGCCCATGGATAACCATGGATAGAAAGGGTGCTAACACCTTCCCTTTCTATAATCTACCTCCCGAACCGAGAGCAATCTCTTTAAGGAATTTTTCTGTGCTTTTGTCCTTTCCATTTGGAGAAAATAAAAGACGGTGGCGACTCTTGCTTCCGCGACATTTCGCGAACCAGCGTTAAACAGTCAGTTCCAGATCCACCGATCACAGAACTGGCGACTCTGCTGGGGAATTAACTTTATAAAGTGGGGTGTACCTTAGGGCTAGGTCATAACTATGTTTTCAATTGTCTTATTTGCTTGCTTTATTATTGTGGGTTGCTTGGGAGTTCTATAGATCCTAACCCGGATCTGGGGGATACCTTTCTTAGAAAGTAGCAACAAGGCTGTGAGGGAACTGTGCGGGGTATACCGACATGGTTGAAACAGTCTGCTACGTTGATGTGGCACTTTGGTGTGTACCGGTAACCCTTGAGTTCAGTCAAGGAGAGTACGGGGCCTCCGCGGGGTGTCGTGAAGCATCAACAGACCTTAGGAACCTTAATTGAACTATCTTGGCCTCTTTAGGGTAGTGAGATAACTGACTTTGGTGCAGTCCGAGGTTGGTTGATACTCGATACTACACTCAATTGAGGGTTGCTTTCCTGGAATATTTCGGTCGCCAGTTCAGTGGCTAAATCGAAACGATGAACAACGAAAGCAATCCCGTGATATTGGGAACCTTAGATCCCGGTTACTTTGATTAGGACAGGTTGAACCCACCAACTTCAAGAGGGTACTACCCAGACCCCCTGCTGGCCTTAAACCTTAAGGGCTTGTCTTGTGTGCCTTACATGTTTGTCTTTGTACATATCTGTGGTGTGTTTAATCATAGCATCATGACATCATCCAGCATCATATGCATTGACTAACCATTTCAGGGGTTTGAATTTTCATCTTTGTTTTTGTTTTGTAGGACATGGAAACTGTTCGTAGGAAGACAATTCAAATCAGTCTTGTAAGGATCCCTCCTCAGCTTAAGGAGCTTATATCCAGGATTCCCGAGAACTCTTCATTCAGTGAAAGGCATGGAAGCCTCATCAGCTTGGTCAACACCAACATTGAGGAAGATATGATAAAGGTCCTGTTCCAGTTCTTTGATCCTCTGCATCACTGTTTTACCTTCTTGGACTATCAGTTGGTACCTACATTGGAGGAGTTCTCCCGGCTCCTGAAGATCCCTATCCTTGATCAGCTACCCTTCAACGGTACAGAAAAGGAACCTAAGCTTGAAGAGATTGCTAAAGCCTTGCACCTACAGTCATCTGACCTCAAAGGACATTGGGAAGTTAGAAGTGGTATCAAAGGGTTCTTAGCCAGGTTTCTGTTTGAAAAGGCCCTTGAATGTTGGAACTCCCTTGACTTGCAAGCTTTTGAAGAGATTGTGGCCCTCCTTGTCTATGGTTTGGTGTTGTTCCCTAATCCAGATCAGCTTATTGATATCAGTGCTGTCCAGATCTTTATGTCCAGGAATCCTATACCTACGTTGCTGGGGGACATCCTTCACTCATGTTACACTCGAACCATGAGAAAAAGAGGTGTCCTTATGTGTTGCACTCCTCTCCTGGGAAGGTGGTTTATTTCGCACCTTCCACAATCAGTCTTGAAGAATGAGCAGGGTTTGAGATGGTCACAACGGTTGATGACTCTTACACATGCAGATATACATTGGTGCCCTAGGTCCAGAGAGGATGTCACTATCATTGATCGTTGCGGGGAGTACCCTAATGTTCCTTTACTTGGAATCATAGGAGGTATTACTTATAGCCCATGCCTGGCTTGGAGACAGTTTGGTTATGCTCGGAGGGATGGCCCTCATGACATGTTAATCCCTGACATAGTTTTTGACTTCGACAACGATACTCAAGGACTTCGCCAGAGATTTATCAGAGCTTGGAGGATGCCCAGTAGGATAGACAGCAAGACACTGGGGCACCGGAATTCCATCCCGTTGGAACCTTATCTCAAGTGGGTACGAGCCCGCTCCCAGAAGTTAGTAATGCCTTATCCTCACATACTCCCGGTAATCAAAGAACCAGTCTTGGAAGGGGAAGTGTCCTACACTATTCAGCACCCTGATATGCCCACATCCTGGGAAGAGATGCAGAAGAGATGGATCCAGCTTAAGGAAGAACGGAATTCTCTTGAGACTAGTCTACATGCCAGTGAAAAGAAGGTCTTGGAGCTCACCCGCCTGTTGCATGAGGAGAGGAATCTCAACACCTACATAGCTCCGAAGAGGACGCGCAGTGTATTTTGGGATTGATTTGATTTCTGTACTTTTGCCCATGAGGCTTTGATGTATTAAACAATGATTTCCTTAATGATAACGTGTGTTCCTTTTTGTCTACAACAAATTTGAACTTTCGAACCCTTGAATGCATTACATACGCATTTCATACATCATGTGCATAGCAGGTTTTTTCCCTTTTTTCAGGTTGCTTACAGTTCTTCGCTGTTTATTTCAGCATCATGAATTCTGACTCTGCATCAACTGAGACATCAATCAAGGCTCTTCAGGCGCAGAATGCGCAGTTTCAAGAATTAATCAAGGGTCTGGCTCAAGGCCAAGAAGAACTGAAGGCTATGCTCCTGAAGAAGGAGAAGAAGAAGAGAAGAACTGTTATGTTCAACTCGGGCCGAAGGTTTAACAATACTCTACAACAGGAAGAGGCTGGTTCTTCTGTTGACAAGAATTCTCCTCAGGCAGAAGCAAGGGTTCCTAGTCCGGTAGTCTCCGACAACGAGACTGATTTTGATGAAGAGCAGTACCCTCCTGCAGACGACAGATATAAGCAATTGGAGGACAGGTTGAAGGCTATGGAGGTTCAACAGGTACCTGGGCTGGATTTCGGAGATCTGGGTTTGTCAACTGGTGTGATTATCCCGCATAAGTTCAAAGCACCATCCTTCTCTAAGTATGACGGGGCGTCTTGTCCCAAGCTGCATTTAAGGTCCTATGTTCGGAAAATTCAGCCGTACTCTGCGGATAAGAATTTATGGATCCACTTCTTCCAGGAGAGTCTTTCAGGGACTCATCTCGAATGGTTCTATCAGCTGGATGGGACCAAAGTTCGTAACTGGGAGGAGTTGGCTACTGCTTTCTATAAGCAGTATCAATATAATGCCGACCTTGCTCCCACACGTACCCAACTCCAGGGTATGTCGTTAGGTGCAAGTGAAGGTTTTAAGGAGTACGCTCAGAAGTGGAGAGACCTGGCTGGCAGGGTGCAGCCACCATTGACTGATCGGGAGTTGGTAGACATGTTCTTGGGGACCCTATCTGGGCCATTTTTCAACCATCTCATCGGGAATTCATCTGCAGGGTTCACTGATCTAATCTTGACTGGAGAGAGGATTGAAGCTGGATTAAAGTCTGGAAAAATTCCGAAGGGTGCATCATCTAGTTCTGAGAAATAACCATTCAAAAAGGAGTCTAGTGCCGTGTATGGTTCCAGGAAATCAGAGAGACATGAGCACCGCCAATCTGTCAGTGCGGTAATGATTGCTAAGCCTGCTGCCGCTCCTCGGACAACTAATCCTCAAAAGGTTGAAAGACCCCGGAGAGAATTCACCCGCTTAAGCATGACTTTGTCACAGATCCTGCCACAGTTGCTCTCGACCAACTTAGTGCCTGTCAGGGAGGCTCCCAAGTTCCCCAATACTGCATCTCCCAAGTACAACCCGAATGCTCGTTGTGCCTACCATTCAAATAGCCCGGGGCATTCTACCGATGACTGTTGGGCGTTAAAGAATAAGGTGCAAGACCTTATCGACGCAAAGGAGATACAATTCGAAGCGCCTGCAAAGCCAAATGTAGTTACTGCCCCTATGCCTCAACATGGGGTAAATGCTGTTGATGAAGACGTTTATGCTGTTTCTGTGGATGATCTAGCCACTCCTCTAAAGATTGTCAAGAAGAACCTACTGCAGGCCGGTTTATTTCCGGGTTGCAGTGAGGGTTGCCTGTTCTGTGCTATGTCCCTATCTGGTTGTCCCTTGCTAAAATTAGGCATCCAAAGCTTAATGGACAGCAAGGAGATTCTATTCAAGAAATCTGTTGTTCGGTTGGTTCCAGTGGAAGAAGTTTCTGTGGTGACTATCTTCAATAATCCGATCCCGGCTCTCCCGAAGAAGCCCGTCCAAATCATGACCATTGCGCTTGTTATTATCACTGTTCCAGGGCCCCTGCCCTATGTATCTGACAAAGCTGTCCCCTGGCATTATGGGGCAGATGTATATGTAAACGGGATTAAACAAGAGTTCAACGCTGCCGCCAGTATTTGTGACATTACTGGCCCAGCCAAGGTTACCCGCAGTGGCAGGCTCTTCTCGCCTGACATTGCACCACCTGCTGCCCGAAGACCACTTCTCATAAACCCTGCAAGTATACCTGTTCCTGCTGCTGATCCGATTGTTTCTCCTGCTGCCGAGTCATCCAATGCTCGGGGCAAGGGAATTGAAGTTGAGCCTGCCCAGATGGAGGCACCCGTACCCATAACTGCTGAGGCCTCCCCACAAGAGATGGAGGAGATTCTGAAGATCATAAAGAAGAGCGATTTTAATGTTGTGGAACAGCTGGGGCATACGCCCTCCAAGATCTCCATGCTCTCTTTATTGCTGTGCTCCGAGGCCCATGCTAAGGCCCTAATCTCATTCCTCAAGACGGCCCATGTGCCACATGAAACCTCTGCAGTCCAGTTCACTGATTGCGTGGCAAGTCTAACGACAGATAATGTCTTGGGTTTCTCAGATGCTGACTTGACCACAAAGGGGAGAGACCATAATGATGCTCTGCATGTCTCTATTGAATGCAGGGGTACCACCTTGGCACATGTGTTGGTGGACACGGGTTCGTCTTTGAATGTGCTACCTAAGAAGGCTTTGGACCGTCTAGATTGTGAAGGCCTGGAATTGAAACCCAGCAACATCATCGTCAGGGCCTTTGATGGTTCAAAGAGGATGGTCCATGGAGAGGTTGACATTCTGATTCGTGTGGGCTCTCAGGTGTTCGACTCCACTTTTTATGTGATGGATATCCGTCCATCTTACTCTTGTCTATTGGGTCGACCTTGGATACATAAGGCTGGGGCAGTGACCTCTACCTTGCACCAGAAGCTGAAGTACCCCGTCAGAGGGAAGATCGTCACCGTGCAGGGGGAGGAGGAATATATGGTGAGCCACCTGAACTCTTTCAGGTACATTGAGATGGATGGGGAGTTTATTGAAACCCCCTTTCAGCATTTCGAGGAGTTGTTTCCAATTGCAGCAGAAACAGCAACAGAAACAGCAACAGAAGAAGGTGGTCCTTTGAAGATGGCTTCCCTGAAGGATGCCCGGGCTGTGGTTCAGAAGGGTGAATGTGCCGACTGGGGCAGACTTCCAGACTTTACTCAGAAGACTGATAAACTTGGGCTGGGTTTTACCACAGAAGGTCAGAGAACTATGAGGAAAGTGAAGATCGGAAGACCTCCAGTATTTATTAAAGGTTCAGAAGTGAATGCTGTTGGGGAAGACCATGAAGTGAACGAAGCTGAATTCAACAGCTGGATCTATCCGACGGCCGAAGGCGGATTAAACAATTGGATTGCTAAGGACCATACCCCGGTTACCTTTGTGACGCAGTAATAAATTTCTTTGTTTCGTTATTTTATAATAAACAATGATAAACTCTATGGCCCGGTGTCTTACCCGAGGCACCGTGGTATTATTTGTGAGGGCATACAAACTGTCATTTCATATATCATGAATGAAAATCTTGGACGTTTTTCGCATTGCAAATATTGTGCTCCTTTTCTGTCTTCCTTTTCCTTTACATAATTTTCAAAACAGCTGTATTTACACACACACTCACTCATACAGGTTCCAATCCACTCTGGATCTCACTGATAACAACTCTGCTACTGCCAATTATGACTTCGAAAATCCGATCAACTTAGCCGAAGACGAAGGTGAAGATGATTGCGAAGTGCCTGGCGAGCTTGCAAGACTGTTGCTTCAGGAAGAGAGGGCAATTCAACCCCATGAAGAGCCAGTAGAAACCATAAACCTGGGTACAGAGACAGACAGGAAAGAGGTAAAGATTGGTGCCAACCTAGAGCTCAGTGTGAAGCAACGGTTAACCAAAATGCTGCATGATTATATGGAGATATTTGCCTGGTCCTACGAAGACATGCCAGGGTTGGATACCGACATTGTGGTCCATCATTTGCCAACTAAGGAAGACTGCCCTCCAGTTAAGCAAAAGGTCCGTCGGATGCGTCCAGAGATGTCCGAGAAGATTAAGGCCGAAGTCATGAAACAGTTTGATGCCGGGTTTCTTGCAGTAACTTCTTACCCTCAGTGGGTTGCTAATGTAGTGCCGGTACCTAAGAAGGACGGTAAGGTCAGAATGTGTGTCGACTACAGGGATCTGAACAGGGCCAGCCCCAAGGATGACTTCCCCTTACCTCACATTGATGTCCTCGTTGATAATACGGCTCAGCACAAGGTATTCTCTTCCATGGATGGTTTTTCAGGTTACAATCAGATTAAGATGGCACCTGAAGACATGGAAAAGACTACATTTGTCACTCAGTGGGGCACCTTCTGTTACAAGGTCATGCCATTTGGATTAAAGAATGCTGGGGCAACCTACCAGCGTGCCATGGTTGCCTTATTTCATAATATGATCCATCACGAGATAGAGGTGTACGTTGACGACATGATCGCAAGGTCCCAAACTGAGGAAGAGCACCTAGATCATCTGCAGAAATTGTTTGACCGGTTGAAACTGTACAAGCTAAGATTGAACCCGAACAAGTGCACCTTCGGGGTAAGATCTGGAAAATTGCTAGGCTTCGTGGTCAGTGACAAAGGAATACAAGTGGACCCTGCTAAGGTCAAAGCTATTCAAGAGATGCCAGTTCCTAAGACAGAGAAGGAAGTCAGAGGCTTTTTAGGACGCCTGAACTATATTGCTCGGTTCATCTCACATCTAACCGCTACCTGTGAGCCAATCTTCAAGCTGCTGAAGAAAGATCAGGTAGTACGTTGGAATGATGAATGTCAGGCTTCTTTTGACAAAATCAAAGAGTATCTCCAAGAACCACCTATCCTTATGCCACCGGTTGAAGGGAGACCTCTGATACTATACTTGACAGTGCTCGACAACTCAATGGGGTGTGTGCTGGGGCAGCATGACGAGTCTGGCCGAAAAGAGCATGCCATTTATTACCTTAGCAAAAAGTTTACCGACTGTGAGACCCGATACTCACTGCTTGAGAAAACTTGCTGCGCTTTGGTATGGGCTGCTCGCCGGCTGAGACAGTATATGCTGACTCACACTACCTTGTTGATCTCAAAAATGGATCCTATAAAGTACATATTCGAAAAACCTGCTCTGTCTGGGAGAATCGCAAGATGGCAAATGATCTTGACGGAATACGACATTCAATATACAACCCAGAAAGCCATCAAGGGAAGTGTATTGGCAGACCACTTAGCACATCAAGCTGTAGATGACTATCAGTCTATGAACTTCGAGTTTCCGGATGAAAGCATTATGATAGTGACTGATTGTGAAGTACCTGGACCGGATGAAGGACCTGAACCAGGATCCCGATGGTCTATGCACTTTGACGGAGCCTCCAATGCTTTGGGAAACGGTATCGACGCCATAATCATATCTCCACAAGGTACTCATACTCTACTCACTGCCCGACTATGTTTCAACTGTACCAACAACATGGCGGAGTATGAAGCGTGCATCATGGGTCTTCAAGCTGCGATCGACTTAAGGATCAAGTTTCTCAGTGTCTTCAGAGATTCCGCCCTTGTGATCAATCAGACCAAAGATGAATGGGGCTGTAGAAGCAGCAAATAAGAACATCAAGAAAATCGTGCAGAAAATGACAGTAACTTACAAAGATTGGCACGAGATGTTACCGTTCGCTCTGCATGGGTACCGTACCTCAGCCAGGACGTCAACCGGGGCAACTCCTTTCTCTCTGGTTTATGGCATGGAGGCAGTCTTACCGATTGAAGTGCAAATACCCTCTCTCCGGATAATGAAGGATGCAAATCTGAACGAAGATGATTGGATCCAGACACGACTTGATCAGCTCAACCTCATTGATGAAAAGAGACTTGCTGCTATCTGCCACGGTCAGACGTATCAGAAACGGATGATCAGGGTATTTAACAAAAAGGTCAGACCACAGGAATATCAAGTGGGGGATCTGGTAATCAAGAGAATCATCCTTCCTCAGAGTGATCCAAGGGGCAAATGGACCCCTACATACGAAGGGCCATTTGTGGTTAAGCATGTGTTCTCAGGAGGAGCCATGATATTAACCAACATGGATGGTGACGACCTTCCTCACCCCGCCAATGCAGACATAGTAAAAAGATACTACGCATAAAAAAGACCCGCTAGGCTGACATGCCTAGGCAAAAATTAGGGCTTCCCGTCGAACCAAAAGGGTTCAGGCAAAATGAAGGGATGAAATGAAAAAAATCTGTACACCCGGCAAGTCGAAAACCTGAAAAGGCGGCTTGGGCAAAAATGGGTATCCCGGTGGACTGAAAACCCGAAAAGGCAGTCCAGGAAAAAATTAGGGATAAAAGCGTAATACTATGTCTCATTGGATCACTTTGCATCCAGAATCCGGTATCTACATCAAGTTCAGACGGCATCGATCAGTCAGCTTCACCTTCAACCAAGGTCATCAAGTGATGAGACGCTCGGAGTTATAAAGGCAATAGCAGAGTTGAAACCCAGTGGGATCATTCACACAGCTGTTTTATTTTGTACAAAATTTGTATAAACTCTCTTGTTCGGCGACGTTCCTCTTACTAGGACGTCAGCCTCTTGTACACAAAACGCCTATTTTCAGGCTATTCAAAAATCAATACAAATATATTTTCAGTTAAACGTGCCAACTTTTTTTCTTTTTTCTGTTTTGTTTTGCGAAGAACGTCCAAGGTTCAATTTGTGATATATGCATTGAAAATAATTTGCTGACTCATAAATACTGGCATACGAAACAAAGGAATTAATTGCAGGTGACACTAGAAACAGGAGCAATAAAGAGTTGTCTGAGCAGTCTAATTGTTCTATCCCCCAAAGTACCAAGGTAGGTTCAGCTAAAGAACATGACCAGTACATCTGAAATTCCCCAGAGAGTGGTTCAGCAAAACAGTACATTCCTCTCCAAGCAAAATTATCAAATCTCAAGGAAATTGAGTATTCACCAGCAGATCTCAATACTACCCCAGCAGCAATATACGCATTCTTAACAAGCATCCCCGGCAGTCTTGGTCTAAAGATTGTTCCCCGGAGGCATATCAACATTCAAAGGAACCACTTCCCCAGCATATCAAAACTTCCCAAAGAGTCCAGTCCAATCCAGTTTCCCCAGGAAAGTTGGAATTCATATCCCCAAGCAGTAAGCTTATCCCCAGTAAATTCTGGAAGCTTATCCTTCGCAAAGCACGAACGCGTCGCCCGACTTTATTTAAAGAGTTATTTCCTCAACAGGATATAACTGGGTTATCCTCAGCCAAAAACCACGGAAAGAGCGTCCTCAACAAAGTCCTCCTATCCCCAGCAAATTATTATCTACACTTAGCAAGGCATCCCTCTTCCCACAGAGTATTGCTTCCCAGCATGGTCGCTAGAGTATCTTTTCTCCCCGCAGAATTATTCATCCGCCAAGTTTATTCCGCCACGGAGTCATCTTCTCCTACCGGTATTCTTGCAATTATTATCCCCAGCGGAGGCAAATCTATTCTTCAACATCAGCCCAGGATACGACTTCCCGGCACCCGTCAAGATTCACTTTCCTAGACAAAAACATACATAAAACATCACATACATCATTATAACATGCATAGACGCATCATATCATACGAATCTCATTTATGTTGAGAACATCATTGCTTGATCCATATCATGTATTGCATATGACTGACTTTTACCTTTCAGGAAAGATGCAGTTTAAATTCTCAACCATATTCCAAGACCTAGACCGGTTCAGTTAAATCGACCCCAAGATTTTCCTGATGCTTATCCAGTCAAAGGCCTTCTCTGGTTCAGTCAGATCGACCCTAAGATCTCCCTGATGCTTATCCAGTTGAAGATATTCCAAGACCTTGTCCGGTTCAGTTAAATCGACCCCAAGATTTTCCTGATGCTTATCCAGTCAAAGGCCTTCTCTGGTTCAGTCAGATCGACCCTAAGATCTCCCTGATGCTTATCCAGTTGAAGATATTCCAAGACCTTGTCCAGTTCAGTTAAATCGACCCTAAGATTTTCCTGATGCTTATCCAGTCAAAGGCCTTCTCTGGTTCAGTCAGATCGACCCTAAGATCTCCCTGATGCTTATCCAGTTGAAGATATTCCAAGACCTTGTCCGGTTCAGTTAAATCGACCCTAAGATTTTCCTGATGCTTATCCAGTCAAAGGCCTTCTCTGGTTCAGTCAGATCGACCCTAAGATCTCCCTGATGCTTATCCAGTTGAAGATATTCCAAGACCTTGTCCGGTTCAGTTAAATCGACCCTAAGATTTTCCTGATGCTTATCCAGTCAAAGGCCTTCTCTGGTTCAGTCAGATCGACCCTAAGATCTCCCTGATGCTTATCCAGTTGAAGATAGTTCAAGACCTAGACCGGTTCAGTTAAATCGACCCTAAGATTTTCCTGATGCTTATTCAGTCAAAGGCCTTCTCTGGTTCAGTCAGATCGACCCCAAGATCTCCCTGATACTTATCCAGTAGAAGACACCCAAGATTTTTCTCAACGAGCGTTGTTGAAGTTAAAGTCGTCCAAGGTTCCCTTACCATTCATGCTAAGGCAGTAACTATCCCTGGTTCATTCATCGTCGTTTGAAGCTCCAGACTCAGCTCCTGTAACCAGTCAGGACACACCTATACCAAGCATCTGAAAACCAGCTCCTGCAACGTGTCAGGTACTCATTTGTTTCTTTTGCAGGTATGCAGGTTCTAGCTAAGGAATCTCCTACGCGATCAACATCCAGATGGCATCTATAAGCCCATCATCCTATCCAGCAATCTCCAAATGGCATCTATAAGCCCATTCCCATCACACTGCTAACATGTGAGCGCAAATTTCTGGGCACTCTAGTGTCCAATCATCTTCTACCCTCGGATTACGAAAGGCACGTCAGCCAATCTGCATCCTCAGGTCTAAGAAGATTGAACAGGGGCAACTGTTGTACCCCAAAATTTGCCCTCCCATATTCTTCAAGAAATTGCCAAGCCAAGTCACAAAATTCCCCAAGGGTTGCACAGTGCAAGAGCCCCAATACAGTCAAAACTAGGGTTTGTGTTCTGATCAAGAAAAGGAAGTTTTCAAAGGCCCAATCAAGTCTCATATGCCTACAAATATGGTCAAGTATCCTCATATCAAGTTTCAAGGCATTCAGCACAAAATTGCACAGTCAAAACCCTAAATTGCACTACAGTCAACTGTAGGGTCAAAATGGTCATTTGGCAGTCAAAAGTTCAAATTTTTGGTCAACATATCATTTTGAAGCCACAAACATCATTTGATCAATGCTTGATCATGATTCTCAAAATTTGGCTCAGAAAATCATCAAGATGCAAAAGTTTCCTTATTTGGACAGCTGAAAAAGTCAACTGAAATTGACCAGGGCATAACTTTCACATGGATTATCAGAAAAATTCCATCCAAAGCTCATTTTTAAGAGAAAGACATTTCCTACAACTCATCTTCATACTTAAAGTCCAAGAAATGCTCTCACAAAAAGTTATCAATTTCAACATTATAGGTCATTTTCAAAAGTCAACAAAAAGGGACTTTAAGTCAAAGGCCATAACTTGAGATTGGTAAATCAAAATGACATGGGACCAAAGACATTGGTTAGAGGACTCAAAGACCTTTCCAAAATGTCCAAGAACATGAGAAAAGCTTAAAAATTGAGCAAGTTATGCCTTGTGGAAGTTGGGAAATTTTTGGATATTTTGAAAAGTCAACACTACTTCAAATGACCTAAAATTGCTAATGGGCCCATTTTTCTTCCATGATTCATCATTCTAAGCATGTGCACGACCACTTGGCCCAAAGGGAAGTATTTTCTCATTTTTTATTTTTTTATTTGAATTTTTTATTTATATTAATTCATTTAAATCAAATTAAATATAGGAAAAATACTAACCTAAGTTTTCAAATCTTTTTGTACACATTTCAGCCTCAAGATTTCGTGCCTAAGTCAATATGGAAAGAATTGGAGCAATTGGATCTTAATTGATACAACAACATGTGAAAAATATATGGAAAAGATCTTATGAAATCAAATTTTCAAAAACCATTAATTCATTGGATTTGTTCTACTTTTGTTAACCTAATAGCCTCACTACATATGCTTGATCATAAACCTAATGCTAATACACAGAAAACTGCGCTCAAAGGCCATAGACAAACTTGGAAAAATTCTCTAAAAAATCAAAACTGAAATCATTGTTAGAGATTGATTCAAGGCACAAAAACTATTTCAATAGCTTCCTGAAGCTTCACTGATCATATTCCAATCTAGAACATTCATCAAAAGGCAAGGAATTGGTAACGAGAACCTCAACTGTATCAAACAAATTGCAGAATCGTGCATCATAATTCACGCATCTTTTGCATTTTTTATTTATGGATTCATGTTCATTATGATGTTTTGAGGCTAACCAACATAATTAATTGCGTTTTTGTGCTGTATACTCGATTCCACCATTATTGCTTTTTAGGGTTTGCAGGTTTTTGAATTAGGGGTTTTCAGACCAAGCAAAATCAGACCACCACTATGCTATGGTTGTAATCAGAAGACCTGGACGATCCTAAACATGCCCTCGCGCCTAATTTATTGACCCTATAGCGCTAGTCGCTATTTTCTTGAAAAGGGCCTAAGGAAACGCGTATAAAACCGTTGCGTTATGGCCTTGTTTCAGAAAAATAAAAAAGGCCATGAAGAAGATGGAGTCGTGGCAAGGGATGATAGGCCTGTTTGAAATTCGCGCGCTGGATCCACTAACGCGTTGGTCTTTCTTTTTATTATTTATTTGTTATAATATGTTAACATGCGTGTAGTGGCTCAGCTGGCAAACATTGATTGCATTAACCCTCATGACCTGGGTTCAAGTCCCAGGTCTTGCATATTTCAATATTGTTTTTCCATAATAATTCCTATGCAGCATTTACGTTGAGGATTATCATGCACGCTCAAAGGTCAACAGCCACGCGTCCATCAGAAACAATCCAAAGGTGCACAATTGATGAACACCATAAATGCAAGTCAATGCACCACACGTGATCTTGAAAAGTCCAACGAGGCCAAAGCTAAATGGGCTAGATTGCTGGGCTCATACCTCCATATTGGGGACTTCCACCCCCCCTGGTTTGCAATGTTTTTTTTTTATTTTCTTTATGTTTTATTTTATTTTCAATTATTTGTTTATTTGTTTTGTTGTTTTAATTTAATTAATTATTTTTACAAAAAATATAAAAATATCATAAAAAACAGAAAAGGCAAAAATATAATAAATATTTTATTTTAATATTTTCTTGTAAATAATTGTATATAAATAAACTTAGTATAAATTAGGGTTTTAATATTAATTCTTTTCACAATAGAAATATAAAAAATGTAGAACTAGGTTTAATTGATAATTTTTATTCCTTTTTAATTTTTCTTTTTTATAATAATATTTATTTTATTTATTTCCATAATTAAAATTGTACATAAATAATTTAGGTTTAATTTAGGTTTCAATTTAATATTTTCACAATAAATTTAAAAGCCATCAAAATTAGGGTTTGCCTTTTAGTTTAATTTTAATTAATTCTTTTTCTCATCAAGTTCCTAAAAACACTAAAAATACCAAAAACATTCTCTTTTAATTTCTAATTTTAATTCCTTATTAATTTAATTTTGCAAAAGGGTCCAACGCCCATATTTTTAATTGTTTAATTTCGCATATTTACTTTATGTCGCTTGAATAATTATGTACCTCTCCCAAAGCTTTGTAACAATTACTTCTCGCACTTGACTTTATTTGCTTTATTCATTTTTCTGTCAAATCGGGTCCGGTTTAATTTTGGCGATGTGGACCCGCGCCATTTGTAATAACTTTAGATTTATTTTTCCCGCAAATATTTTAATCGTTAAACAAAGCATGCAAGAATGAATGGCCTTAAATAAAATCAAGCATAGATCACAATAAACATGACAAGACAAATATCAATGAAAATAACACACAATTCGCACACACCACCCCTAGGGTACGCCTCACTGTTGCCTTGCCTCGAAAGGTGATCGTCGAGTAGAGGACGTCTTAGTAAGTCCTCATGATCCGGGAACCTGGCATGAGAGCTTCTAAGGTGTCTTCCCATTGCTCTGGTGATCACCATGTCCCTAAACTCGAATTGACCCGAACACCTCCAACGGTGGTGCTACCTACCTCTCAATGGTGGGATGGCACTACTTTAAAGGACATTTACACAGACGAATTCCTTAGGGTAGGTAGGTTCTCGTAGATACTTGCTCTCTTCAAAAACAAACAAAAATCTTTTCACACCGACACTTTTCAAAAGCTTTCAAAGCAATTTTTCAAACACTCTGACACAAGAGTCGATCTGAAATTTTCAAAGAAACTTTTTTAAAACCCATATTGAAAAGCAAACAAACCATTTTTGAAAACACGATGAGCAAGTATCTAAGAGCCCATGGATAACCATGGATAGAAAGGGTGCTAACACCTTCCCTTTCTATAATCTACCTCCCGAACCGAGAGCAATCTCTTTAAGGAATTTTTCTGTGCTTTTGTCCTTTCCATTTGGAGAAAATAAAAGACGGTGGCGACTCTTGCTTCCGCGACATTTCGCGAACCAGCGTTAAACAGTCAGTTCCAGATCCACCGATCACAAACTCCGCTGGGGATTCCGTTGATAAGCTCTGTTGGGGACTTTAATGATGAACTCCACTGGGGAAGATTACCGCTGCTGGTGATATTGAATCTGTTGGGGATTCAATTCCTGTTGGGGAGAAAGGAAGAACCTTTCTGGAGGATGATCTTTCAATTGCAACTTGCTGGGGATAATCCTGTTAGACTCTTATGGGGATAAACCTCTAAGTTCTGCTAGGAATGCTCCTTTGAACCTGGCTGGGGAGGTTTATTGTAATCCGTCGGGGATAAACTTCCAGAGTCTATTGGGGAAAATGATTCAACTTCGTTGGGAAAGCTTTTTAGACTGCACTGGGGAAATGGCTCCACTGGGGTATCTTGTATTCCAATGGGGAACATTCTTATACTCCGTTGAGGAACATTAAGACTGTCGGGGATGCTCTTATACTTGCTGGAGAATATTCTTATGCTCCGCTGGGGAATATTAAGACCTTCTGGGGATACCAAACCTTTTTAGCGCTTGATGGTGGATTAAATCTGCTTGAGGAGAGTATTGCTGATTCGTTCATGGTTGCAAGTCTCAACTAGGGAGCTATCATTACTGTCTTACCCTGCGGGGAATGAAGGTATCTTAGCCATATTCTTCGGCTGTATCTACCTTGTACCTGGTGGACAGAGCATTTATATAGTTTGGATGATTCTTATTTCCCCTGTTTCTATGGGAGAAGGTGCCTGCGGAGGCCCTGTGGATCGAGTATTATCCCCACCTATAAGGTGCTTGGTATCTTTCGGTTAAAACGACAAGCCTTCTTCTGGTAGGCCAGTGACGAGATGACGAGACATAGTCGTACGCTTTGATCCCTAATTTTTACCTGGACCGACCTTTCGGGTTTTCAGTCCACCGGGATACCCTTTTTTGCCCAAGCCGCCTTTTCAGGTTTTCGAATTGCCGGGTGTACAAATTTTTTTCATTTTCATCCCTTATTTTTTCCTAGGCCAGTCAACCTAGCGGGTGTTTGATTATGCGTGGTACTTTTTGACTATGTCCACGCTCTCAGGATGTAGGGAGGTGTCAATGTCGGTAGTGTTGTGTTGCCATACTACCAGAAGATCTTCGTTTGATCATGCAAGATTCGTTGCTGGAATTCATGTCCAATGCCCCAATTGATTCAGATGGAGATTTGCCCCTGGCTATTTGGCATTTTGAGAGATTCCTTGAATCTTGACTTGACTGCCCCAGATGATGGACAATGATCATGTCGTGCCCCTTGATTGGAAGTGTTTTTCCACTTGAGGTGATCCTTTTTATTGAGAAGGTTTTTTGTTCATTAGATATTCGTCGTGTGAATTTCTCTGCTATTGAAAAATAGTCATATGCAAACAATATTATTTTAAGAAAGCAAAGCTTATGTCTGTTTTGAAATTTTTGAAAAGGCATTTTTCCAGTAAAACAGGCAATTTTTTTTTTGTAAAATGTGATGTCAACTCAGGATTTACCGCAAGCCCTACAGGAGTCAGGATACCTTTGTAACAGTATGCTTTCGAACTAACCCATGCTTCAGCTAGGACTTTTAAGGGTTATTACGTGGCCTGGTTCACGGTTTAAGAAACAAAGGATAAAGGCTCAAAATTTATTTGTACCCACCCGCTCTTCGTGATGTTCTTCGATCCTAAACTCAGCTAATCGTGCATTTAGATCTCGTTTGAGTCTTTGCTCTGATATTTCGGTGATGGTTCGGATACTGACAGTTTATTTTGAACAGGCAATCATTTTTATAAGAGTTTGTAGGACCTCTTTCTTTTTTATTTTATTATCCCTGTCTTTTGCCTGAACTGTTTCTTTTTGTGACTACAGTCAGCGGGATGCCCCCAGTTTTTCTTAAGTCTCCTTCATAGGTTTTGACTTATTGGGCTTTTATTTCGAGGGATAATGACTGCCTGTCTTGACGATTTATACCGAACCAACACCGTCTTTTGTTTCGGAAGGACTTCTTTGATGCCATTCATTGTGCACCTGGATCAACTGAGAAAACTATCCCGCCCCAGGTTATAATTAAGGGTTTTAATTTGTGTGAAAAGAAAAACTCCTACTTCTTTGGCTCAAAGGGGTGGACGAGGGATTATCTTCCTTATAACTCCACTATTTGGGATTTGAAACAATGCCTGTACCTCGCCAACAGGGTCTATTCAAAAGCATATTGTAGAGATCGTGGTATTGTTTTCGTCATCCTCCCTCTAAAGGCTTAGAGTTTTTTTTTATCGAGAGTTGAACATCACAAAAAGGAAATATGAAGCAATTTAAGCATAGTGAAAACAATTAATTCAAACTAGACACGTGTAATGCATTAATAAAATAAAAAAGTTTGACATGATAATAATTGTTTGAATAAGCAAAGAAAAATACAACTTCAGAATTCAAATGAACAAAAGTCTCTTAGTTTGAACTAGTCATCTCAGGTGGAGAACCCTCAGCGGAAGATTTTCATCTCGCCATCCGACATGAATTCCAGCACTCTTCCTTCAATCAAGTCTTGGATCTTGTTCTTCAAAGTCCAACAATCGTCGGTGTCATGTCCAGGACTATGGGAGTGGTATACACAAAATGCGTCGGGAAGATAGCCAGGAGCAGAGGTATTGGGATTCCGGGGAGGATCCTTTAAAGTAATCAGATTGACCTCCAACAAGCGTTTCATTATTAGAGATGATGGTATATCAGTCTCAGAGAAATGTCTTCCGGATGCATTTTGCTTATACCGATTGCCCCGTTGGCGAGGTTGTTGGTGGGCTTGTGACCCTGAAGCAAGCTGGGGAGCTTTTCCCTTGTCTTCTTGTCTCAAAGGAGGTTGAATGATGATTTGATCTTCAACCCTATTTGTTTGCCCCACTTGGTTATTTTGAAGCAGCTTGTTGACGAGGACCCTGAGCTCTTTTTGTCTTTGAGCTAGGTCTTGACTGAGAGCCATCTGGCCCACCAGCTGTCCCATCATCTGGATTTTCATTGTTGCCAACTCAATTTGTAGCCCTTCCAACTGATCATTCCTGATGCCGCCTGGATTCCCTAGGACCAAGCCCCTTGTGAGGAGAGCTTTTATTTCTTCTTGCCCCTGGGATAGGTTCAAGAACATTTCTTGAAGTTGAGCGTTTTGAGCCCGAAGATCTTGGTTGTCTTGTTGGAGAGCCATTGCTGAAATAAACAGCGGGAACATGAGAGACCTGTAAAGGGTACCTGTTTATGAAGTGCATGGGATGAAATGCGTATGATTATGATTTCAAAGACAATTGAGATTCAAATTTGTAAACAAGAAAGGAAGCACACTTTATTAGATAAACTTAGTAATTAAAATTGTTCAATTGATGCCCTCAGGACGTTACAAGAATGGAAATACTGAAAAGTAAATAAAAACTGGAAAGGACATCATCAAAGGTAAATCAACGATCCCATGGTCTCTTCTTATCAGTGCGGACATAGTCGTTGAGAATCCGCTCGTTCTCTAACTGCCTAGTCAGCTTCTAGATCTTTTGCTCTTGCTCGTTGAACTTCTCTCGGTAAGAATCCCGTTCATCCCTCAACTGCATCCAAGACCTCTTCAGTGCCCCAATGTCAGTGGGCATATAAGGATGGAGAATGGTTGGAGGAACCCCTTCTTCATTAGCAACCTCAAGTGTGACAGGCCGGACAGCTTCATATGGCATACCTAGCTTCTGGGCACGGATGCGGACCCATTTGAGATATGCCTCCATCGGGAGTGAAGTCTTTGGACCCAACTCATGTGGATCAGATTGGTGAACTCTATCCCAAGCCCTTATGAATCTGCGACGCTGCTCGTCGCTATCCCCTTGAAAATCAAAGATGATATGAGGCATTAGCATCTCGTGAGGTCCTTCTCTTCTGGCTCTTCCAAACTGACGGAGAGCTAAGCATGGGTTGTAAGAAATTCCTCCATGGGTTCCTATTAATGGAACATTAGGATACTCTCCACAGCGATCAATGATAGTCACCTCATCCATACCCTTGAGAGTCCAGATAATGTCATTATGTGAGAGAGACATCACCCTATAAGCCAAGCCCATTCCTTCTTTGTTCTTCAACACTGACTTAGGGAGGTGTGAAATAAACCACCTCGACAATAAAGGAGCACAACACATCAGGGTTCCCCGCTTTCGGGCAGTACGAGCATAGAGCTGATGAAGTATGTCACCCAAGAGAGTGGGTACCGGATTCTGAGAGATGAAGATCTTTATCGCATTAACATCAACAAAAGTGTCAGGATTCGGAAACAATACCAAGCCATAAATCAGAAGAGCCAGAATATCCTCGAAGGCCTTAAAGTCTAGGCTATCCCAGAAGTAGTTAGCCTTGCCAACCAAGAACTTAGTTAGAAAAACCTTAGCTCCACTTCTAGTTTCCCAATTAGCCATTACCTCCTCTTTGGTCAAGTGAAGGGCTGCAGCAATTTCTTCGGGCCTAAGAGTCTTCTCCCAACCAGTAAACAGGGTCTGCTCCAGAACAGAGATACCGAGCAGCTCAGAAAACTCTTCTAGGGTGGGCACCAGCTGATAGTCTTGAAACGTAAAACAATGGTATAGCGGATCATAGAATTGGACCAGAACACTCATCATCTGCTCGTCCAACTTGGAGGTGACCAAATTGAGAAGAGAACCATGCCTCCTGATGAAGGAAGTAGTGTCAGGCATCTTGGCAACCAACTCTTTAAGCAAGGTAGGTACTTGGACAAAGTTGATCCGGATGGTATTCTTACGCATGGGCATCATGGTGACCTACAAAACAGAACAAAGATGAAACCCTCCTGTCTTTGAAATAGGTTAGTCTTATGCAAGATGTATGTAATGTTATGATGTCATGATGTCATGATAAAGGCACACCACAAGTATCCACAAAAATCAAACATGGTAAAGGCACACAAGTCACACTGAAGAGCCCTTAGATTTCAGGCTGGCATGGAGCTTAGGTACTACCCTCTTTCAGTTCAGTTGGTTTAAACCTATCCTAAAAATAGTAACCGGGTTCTAGAGGATCTCAATATCACTAACTACCCTCAATCGGTCATAATTCTAGTTTAGAAACCTTTTCTTACGGTCGAAATCATCGCGAGAGTTTAGTCTCAATGAGTGTAGCATACTGCTACTGTTCTATGGCCAAGTTGGTCAATTTAAGGTTCTAAGGTCAGTTGGTGCTTAATGACCCCTTAGAAGACCCATATTCTCCTCGTTCCAACACAAGGGATATCGGTACAGACTAAAGTGCCACACCAACGTAGCTACTGCTTTATCCGTATCGGTCTATGCCGTACAGATCCCTCACAGTTTATTCCTACTTACCTAAAGGGTATCCCCATATCCGGGTTAGGATCTATAGAACTCCGATACAAGCCCACAAAATTAAAGCATACAAAGCATACAATTGAAAACATAATGATATAATCCTAAGGTACACCTCACTTAATAACATTCCCCAGCAGAGTCGCCAGTTCTGTGATCGGTGGGAATGAGAACTGACTGTTTTGGAATGCTGGTTCGCATTTGCGTTTGTTTTTGCAAAATGTCGCGGTAAGCAAGAGTCGCCACCGTCTTTTATTTTATCCAACAAGGAAAGGACAAAAGCACAGAAAAATTCCTTTTTGAGATGTTTCTCGGGTTCGGGAGGTAGATACTAGAAAGGGAAGGTGTTAGCACCCTTTCTATCCGTGGTTATCCACGGGCTCTTAGGTACTTGCTCATTTTGTTTTCAAAAGTTTGCTTTTCTTTGTGTTTGTGGGTTTGAAAAGAGTTTTTTGTTTGAAGGGAGTGTAAGTGCGAAAAGTTTTGTTTTGTTTTAAAAGGAGAAAGTACTTAAGAACCATCTACCTACTCAAAAAGGAATTAAACTGTACAAATTTCCTTTAGATAGTGCTATCCCACTATTGAGGAATAGGTAGCACCGTCGTTGGAGTTTTCGGGTCAATTCGATTAAGGGACGTGTGGTCACTAAAGCAATGTTAGGACGCCTTAGCGGTAACCCTAATATCCTAGATCATTTTTCCGAGGCAACCGTTTTGAGGAAACTATGATCTTTGGACAAGAGAGCGACCTCTAAAACTTCCTATACTCAATGACCACGTTCGAGGCAACCAAGTGAGGTGTACCCTAAGAGTGGCATGTGCAAGTGTGTTATTTCGGTTAATTTTTATCTGTACATGTTAATGGTGAGCTATGTTGATTTTAGGTTAAAGATTGATCTTGTCATGCATTGCCTAGTTATCAAACATCTAACAGTTAATATTGTGCGGAAATTAAATTGCGAGAAATTAAATCTAAGCTATTACAAGGCGTCGGGTATTTACATCGCCAAAGACAAACCCTTTAATTTAAATTGCGGAAAGTAAAAATAAAGCGATAAATAAATAAAGTCCTAATTAAAAAACTATTACATGCCGGGAAACAATTATAATATTGGATCAAATGATACGCGTGCAAGAAATTAAATCGGAGCATTTTTAGGGTTTTGACCCTTCTTTGAAAGAAAGCTTTTTTTTTTATTATTATTTTTTTTTGAATTAAAAATTAAACCTAAATTAATTAATTAATAAAAAATATATTTTTTGGGTTTTTTATATTTAAGGAAATAAAATAAAATGATTAAAATTATTAAAAACCTAATATTCTAAATTGATTTTAATTTATTGCAAAAATGTTAAAATTATACCTAATTAAAACTAAATAAATTATGTTAATATTTATTTACAAAAAATAAAATAATGAAATTAGTTTTAATAAATAAAAATATTATATTTTTTTGTTTTCTGATTTTATTAGGCAAAATAAATTGGTTAGTATAATAATAATAATTAATAAAAACAATTAAATAAAAAAAAGTGAAATATGAAAAGAAATAACCAAATATGGGGGGTGCTGGGCCTGATTGGTGGTGAATCTGGCAAATCAGAGGCCCAATACGTTCAAGCCTGCCTTGACTTTTCCCATCCAGTGTGCGCTTGTTGACTTGGAGTATGATGAGCTTGCAATATGGACCCTTGGATTTGGCCTGGAGGCCATCTGGCGCCTGGATCCATGAGGCATATGATGTTCTACACTTTGGGCGTTGCATGAGAATATCTGAAGAAAAATTAAACAAATGTTTTGGAGGACCTGGGATTCAAACCCAGGTCCCAATGGATCATGCACTAACGCCTTGCCAGCTGAGTTATTGGTCCTTTTTGTTAATAAGATAAACAATAAATATTATATGCACAACAATCAATTATGCCTGAATAAAAAAATAAAAGCGCGTAATCTTTGAATCAGCCAATTGGGAGAGGACGCGTGGTCGTCTTCTTCCTTGAATAACCTGGTTTATTTCCTGCGGATTTGAGTCCGTAGCAAAATTCGCAGGGCCATCCTAACATGAGTTACAGGCCATATAAATGCAAATGGAGAACATCAATGTGTTCGTCTCTCTTCCCTAAACACAACCATGTCCATGGTTGGTCTTGATTTTGCCTGTATAAACAATACCTAAAAAGCAAGAACACGAACCCTAGCTTTGGATACAGGGTTATAAGCCACAAAAATGAAATCAAACAATGCAGAATGCTTGGAAATTATGCAAGGATCACAAATATATCAATATTTTGGTAAGAAAAAGAATCCAAGGTTATGAATTCGTGCACAGGGCTATGTTCAGGATGACTTACAACATGCTTCAAGTGGTCTCAAGGCCTGGTTTTGATTGCTTTAGCTCCACTGGATGTCAGGCATGGGAGTAGCGTTGAGATCTTGGGTTGAATCGTGCTCTAACCAAGGTTTTGATCTCACACTTTTGCAAGCTTTTTTTCAATTCTTGTCTGGCCGTTTCTGCAGTGCTTAGCCCGTGTTCTTGATGTGTATGGCTTGTACAAGTAATAAGGAGTGCATTAGGTTAAACTTTGGGCCTCCAATCCTTGTGCATTGATGATTCCAAGATATGATTTTGCCACCATTAACAAAGCTTCCATATTTGTATCAAATCTGATTTTTTGTGCATAATAAGGCTTTATTCGGATTTGATTATGTGAATCTTGCTAATTGAAGTCTATACCAATCACAAAGATATCATTCTATCAATTTTTGGATTTTATTTGAATTAATATTGATTTAAAATGAATTAATTCAATAAAAATTAAATAAAATGGAAAAATTAATGAATGGACATGAAACTGAAGATGAGACACGTGTGTGGTGTGAAAAGACCAAATCAAGTGGAAAAAAGTGGGCCCTTTTGTCAAAAATTGGAGTTTGGAGGATGGTTGACTTTTGGCACTTTTGGAAAAATGCCCAACTTCAACAATGCATAACTTCTTCAATTTTGAACTTTTGGATGTGTACTTGGACTTTTTAGAAATCTTGAGATGTCCTATAAGCAACCTTTTTTGTCTCATCTCATTTTGATATTCCATGCCCAAGTTATAAGCTTTGGAAAAAAAGGTGTTTTTGTTAACTTTCAAAAATGACCTATAATGTCCAAATTTGTAACTTTTTGTGAGTGCATTTCTTGATCTTGGGGTGTGAAGATGGGTTGTAGGAAATTGCATCCTCTTAAAAATTAGCTTTGGATGGGTCATTTCTCATAGAGTATGAGAAAGTTATGCTTGGTCAAAGTTGAGTTGACTTTTCCTACAAAACCCTAATTTAGCAACTTTTGAATCTTGATGAATTTTGAGCAATCCTTGATGAATCATGATCAACCCTTGATCAAATGATGAATTATCCTTCAAAATGATAATGTTGGCAAAAAATCTTGAGGTTTGACTGTATTTAGGTCACAGTTGACTTTTGCCCTAGCACAGTCGATTCTTGGACTTCTTGAGCAATTGATTGACCAAACTTTCTCTGTAAGGCTTGAAATTTGACATGGATGAACTTAAGAACATATTAGGAAATTTGGGATAACTTGAGGTCATTTGGATATGAGGACCTTGATGCAACATAAAACCCTAATTTTGAATTGACTGTCTTAGGAGGTGATTTGCCTGTCCCCTCTTGAGCCATCTTGAGCCACTTGAAGATTATTCTTGACATGTCTTGAGAAATATGGGAGGGAAAATTTTGAGGTACAATAGTTTCCCCTCGTCAATCTTCTTAAACCTGAGGATATAGATTGGCGTTCGGGCCTTTCGTGATCCGAAGGTGGAAGATGATTGAACACTAGAATGCCCAGAAATTTGCACTCGCATGAAGTAGTATTTGTCTTGTGATGTCGGGAATGGGCTTACAGATGCCATATGGAGATTGATGATGGGAGATGGGCTTAACGATGCCATCCGAAGGAGTTTCGATCGCGTAAGAGATTCCTTAGCGAGAGCTTGTATACCTGTTGTTGAGGGAGATTCTGCTGGGGAATGTTGTTCTTTGTCTTAGGAGAAATAGAACTTTAGGAGCTTTGGTCGTCCGTTTTTCTACTGAGGAATCATCTCTGTTGAAGAGGTGAGAGTGAACTACTATCTGGTCGCAACCCAGACTTCATAGTGATAAGACCGACTGCTATCTGGTCGTAATCCAGGCTTTACAGTGACTTACTGGGGAGATGAGATTAAACTTGCTATCCGGTCGTAATCCATGCTTTGCAATACCTCACTTCTTATCTGGTTGAAATCCAGGCTTCAGAACAAATCAAGTGGTTATCCGGTCACATCCGGGCTTCAACTTGAATTTAGGGCACACTAATATCCGGCCGACTCCGGGCTTCTTAGTAAATGTTCATATAAACTGCTATTTGGTCGGAATCCAAGCTTCACAGTGCCTTGTACTGCTATCTGGTCGTAATCCATGCTTCACGATGTGTTATACCATTATCTGGTCGAATCCAGGTTTCATGGTGTCACGTACTGCTATCTGGTCGAATCTAATCTTCACAATACCTCACTTCTTATCTGGTCGAAATCCAGGCTTCAGAATAAATCAAGTGGTTATCCGGTCGCATCCGGGCTTCCCTTTGGCTGTTGGGTTTACTAGTATCCGGTCGAATCCGGGCTTCATAGTAACTGGCTGGGTAAACTGTTATTTGGTCGTAATCCAAGCTTCATAGTGTCCCTTAACGCTATCTGGTCGTAATCCAAGCTTCACGATGTATCATACCACTATCTGGTCGAAATCCAGGCTTCATGGTGTTCAGAGGCATCAAGATACTAACCGATCGTACCCGGGCTTCATAACTTTTATTAAAGATATACCCCTATTTGGTCGTAATCCAGGCTTCGTAGTACTCTTGGTTGCTATCTGGTCGTAATCCAGTCTTCACAACATCTTCTACCATTATCTGGTCGTAATCCAGGCTTCGTAGTACTCTTGGTTGCTATCTGGTCGTAATCCAGTCTTCACAACATCTTCTACCATTATCTGGTTGTAATCCAGGCTTCATAGTACTCTTGGTTGCTATCTGGTCGTAATCCAGTCTTCACAACATCTTCTACCATTATCTGGTCATAATCCAGGCTTCATAGTACTCTTGGTTGCTATCTGGTCGTAATCCAGTCTTCACAATATCTTCTACCATTATCTGGTCGTAATCCAGGCTTCATGGTCTTGTATTGATTTCTGGTCGTAATCCAGGCTTCACAATAACTTCTACCATTATCTGGTCGTAATCCAGGCTTCGCGGTAGTCCGATATTATTATCCGGTCATAATCCGGGCTTCACAATATGCTGTAGGAATAAAGATACTATCTGGTCGTACCCGGGCTTCATAACTTGAATTTTGATTGTATCTTTCCTAAAAGGTAAAGGTCAGTCTTATGTAATGTATGATATGGATCAAACAATGATGTTCTCAACATAAATGAGATTGTATGGTATGAGGTGTATATGCATGTATCATGATGTATGGACATGTAATGTTTTAGCTGGGGAAAATAAAATCCCGGAGCTGCTGGAGAATAGAGTTGAGTTCTTCGTTTCCACTGGGGATGATGAACGAAGATGATTGTGAGAATAAACCTGCTAGAGGAAGAGAACTCCATTGGGGAATAAACCGGTGAAGAGATTACTCCGAGGGGAATTACTCTGTGGGGAAGGGATGCTCTGCTGAAGATTTTAACGATAAACTCCGCTGGGGATTCCGTTGATAAGCTCTGTTGGGGACTTTAATGATGAACTCCGCTGGGGAAGATTACCGCTGCTGGTGATATTGAATCTGTTGAGGATTGAATTCCTGTTGGGGAGAAAGGAAGAACCTTGCTAGAGGATGATCTTTCAATTGCAACTTGCTGGGGATAATCCTGTTAGACTCTTATGGGGATAAACCTCTAAGTTCTGCTAGGAATGCTCCTTTGAACCTGGCTGGGGAGGTTTATTGTACTCCGTCGGGGATAAACTTCCAGAGTCTACTGGGGAAAATGATTCAACTTCGTTGGGAAAGCTTTTTAGACTGCACTGGGGAAATGGCTCCACTGGGGTATCGTGTATTCCAATGGGGAACATTCTTATACTCCGTTGAGGAACATTAAGACTGTCGGGGATGCTCTTATACTTGCTGGAGAATATTCTTATGCTCCTCTGGGGAATATTAAGACCTTCTGGGAATACCAAACCTTTTTAGCGCTTGATGGTGGATTAACTCTGCTTGAGGAGAGTATTGATGATTCATTCATGGTTGCAAGTCTCAGCTAGGGAGCTATCATTACTGTCTTACCCTGCGGGGAATGAAGGTATCTTAGCCATATTCTTCGGCTGTATCTACCTTGTACCTGGTGGACAGAGCATTTATATAGTTCGGATGATTCTTATTTCCCCTGTTTCTACGGGAGAAGGTGCCTGCGGAGGCCCTGTGGATCGAGTATTATCCCCACCTATGAGGTGCTTGGTATCTTTCGGTTAAAACGACAAGCCTTCTTCTGGTAGGCCAGTGACGAGATGACGAGACATAGTCGTACTCTTTGATCCCTAATTTTTGCCTGTACCGCCCTTTCGGGTTTTCAGTCTACCGGGATACCCTTTTTTGCCCAAGCCGCCTTTTCAGGTTTTCGACTTGCCGGGTGTACAGATTTTTTTCATTTTCATCCCTTATTTTTGCCTAGGTCAGTCAACTTAGCGGGTCTTTGATTATGCATAGTACTTTTTGACTATGTCCATGCTCTCAGGATATAGGGAGGTGTCACTGTCAGTAGTGTTGTGTTGCCATACTACCAGAAGATCTTCGTTTGATCATGCAAGATTCTTTGCTGGAATTCATGTCGAATGCCCCAATTGATTCAGATGGAGATTTTCCCCTGGCTATTTGGCATTTTGAGAGATTCCTTGAATCTTAACTTGATTGCCCCAGATGATGGACAATGATCATGCCGTGCCCCTTGATTGGAAGTGTTTTTCCACTTGAGGTGATCCTTTTTATTGAGAAGGTTTTTTGTTCATTAGATATTCGTCGTGTGAATTTCTCTGCTGTTGAAAAAATAGTCATATGCAAACAATATTATTTTAAGAATGCAAAGCTTATGTCTGTTTTGAAATTTTTGAAAAGGCATTTTTCCAGTAAAACACGCAATTTTTTTTTTTGTAAAATGTGATGTCAACTCAGGATTTACAGCAAGCCCTATAGGAGTCAGGATACCTTTGTAACAGTATGCTTTCGAACTAACCCATGCTTCAGCTAGGACTTTTAAGGGTTTTAACGTGGCATGGTTCACGATTTAAGAAACAAAGGATAAAGGCTCAAAATTTTATTTGTACCCACCCGCTCTTCGTGATGTTCTTCGATCCTAAACTCAGCTAATCGTGCATTTAGATCTCGTTTGAGTCTTTGCTCTGATATTCCGGTGATGGTTCGGATACTGACAATTTATTTTGAACAGGCAATCATTTTTATAAGAGTTTGTAGGACCTCTTTCTTTTTTATTTTATTATCCCTGTCTTTTGCCTGAACTGTTTCTTTTTGTGACTACAGTCATCGGGATGCCCCCAGTTTTTCTTAAGTCTCCTTCATAGGTTTTAACTTATTGGGCTTTTATTTCGAGGGATAATGACTGCCTGTCTTGACGATTTATACCAAACCAACACCGTCTTTTGTTTCGGAAGGACTTCTTTGATGCCATTCATTGTGCACTTGGATCAACTGAGAAAACTATCCTGCCCCAGGTTATAATTAAGGGTTTTAATTTGTGTGAAAAGAAAAACTCCTACTTCTTTGGCTCAAAGGGGTGGACGAGGGATTATCTTCCTTATAACTCCACTGTTTGGGATTTGAAACAATGCCTGTACCTCGTCAGCGGGGTCTATTCAAAAGCATACTGTAGAGATCGTGGTATCGTTTTCGTCATCCTCCCTCTAAAGGCTTAGAGTTTTTTTTTTATCGAGAGTTGAACATCACAAAAAGGAAATATGAAGCAATTTAAGCATAGTGAAAACAATTAATTCAAAACAGACACGTGTAATGCATTAATAAAATAAAAAAGTTTGACATGATAATAATTGTTTGAATAAGCAAAGAAAAATACAACTTCAGAATTCAAATGAACAAAAGTCTCTTAGTTTGAACTAGTCATCTCAGGTGGAGAACCCTCAGCGGAAGATTTTCATCTCGCCATCCGACATGAATTCCAGCACTCTTCCGTCAATCAAGTCTTGGATCTTGTTCTTCAAAGTCCAACAGTCGTCGGTGTCATGTCCAGGACTATGGGAGTGGTATACACAAAATGCGTCGGGACGATAGCCAGGAGCAGAGGTATTGGGATTCCAGGGAGGATCCTTTAAAGTAATCAGATTGACCTCCAACAAGCGTTTCAGTATTAGGGATGATGGTATATCAGTCTCAGAGAAATGTCTTCCAGATGCATTTTGGTTACGCTGATTGCCCCGTTGGCGAGGTTGTTGTTGGGCTTGTGACCTTGAAGCAAGCTAGGGAGCTTTTCCCTTGTCTTCTTGCCTCAAAGGAGGTTGAATGATGATTTGATCTTCAACCCTAGTTGTTTGCCTCACTTGGTTATTTTGAAGCAGCTTGTTGACGAGGACCCCGAGCTCTTCTTGTCTTTGAGCTAGGTCTTGAATAAGAGCCATCTGGCCCACCAGTTGTCCCATCATCTGGATCTCATTGTTGCCAACTCGATTTGTAGCCCTTCCAACTGATCATTCCTGATGCCGCCTGGATTCCCTAGGACCAAGCCCCTTGTGAGGAGAGCTTTTATTTCTTCTTGCCCCTAAGATAGGTTCAAGAACATTTCTTGAAGTTGAGCGTTTTGAGCCCGGAGATCTTGGTTATCTTGTTGGAGAGCCATTGCTGAAATAAACAGCGGGAACATGAGAGACCTGTAAAGGGTATTTGTTTATGAAGTGCATGGGTTGAAATGCGTATAATTATGATTTCAAAGACAATTGAGATTCAAATTTGTAAACAAGAAAGGAAGCACACTTTATTAGATAAACTTGGTAATTCAAATTGTTCAACTGATGCCCTCAGAACGTTACAAGAATGGAAATACTGAAAAGTAAATAAAAACTGGAAAGGACATCATCAAAGGTAAATCAACGATCCCATGGTCTCTTCTTATCAGTGCGGACATAGACGTTGAGAATCCGCTCGTTCTCTAACTGCCTAGTCAGCTTCTGGATCTTTTGCTCTTGCTCGTTGAACTTCTCTCGGTAAGAATCCCGTTCATCCCTCAACTGCATCCAAGACCTCTTCAGTGCCCCAATGTCAGTGGGCATATAAGGATGGAGAATGGTTGGAGGAACCCCTTCTTCATTAGCAACCTCAAGTGTGACAGGCCGGACAACTTCATATGGCATACCTAGCTTCTGGGCACAAATGCGGACCCATTTGAGATATGGCTCCATTGGGAGTGAAGTCTTTGGACCCAACTCATGTGGATCAGATTGGTGAACTCTATCCCAAGCCCTTATGAATCTGCGACGCTGCTCGTCGCTATCCCCTTGAAAATCAAATATGATATGAGGCATTAGCATCTCGTGAGGTCCTTCTCTTCTGGCTCTTCCAAACTGACGGAGAGCTAAGCATGGGTTGTAAGAAATTCCTCCATAGGTTCTTATTAATGGAACATTAGGATACTCTCCACAGCGATCAATGATAGTCACCTCATCCATACCCTCGAGAGTCCAGATAATGTCATTATGCGAGAGAGACATCACCCTATAAGCCCAGCCCATTCCTTCTTTGTTCTTCAACACTGACTTAGGGAGGTGCGAAATAAACCACCTCGATAATAAAGGAGCACAGCACATCAAGGTTCCCCGCTTTCGGGCAGTACGAGCATAGAGCTGATGAAGTATGTCACCCAAGAGAGTGGGTACCAGATTCTGAGAGATGAAGATCTTTATGGAATTAACATCAACAAAAGTGTCAGTATTCGGAAACAATACTAAGCCATAAATCAGAAGAGCCAGAATATCCTCGAAGGCCTTAAAGTCTAGGCTATCCCAGAAGTAGTTAGCCTTGCCAACCAAGAACTTAGTCAGAAAACCCTTAGCTCCACTTCTAGTTTCCCAATTAGCCATTACCTCCTCTTTGGTCAAGTGAAGGGTTGCAGCAATTTCTTCAGGCCTAAGAGTCTTCTCCCAACCAGTAAACGGGGTCTGCTCCAGAACAGAGATACCGAGCAGCTCAGAAAACTCTTCTAGGGTGGGCACCAGATGATAGTCTTGAAAAGTAAAACAATGGTATAACAGATCATAGAATTGGACCAGAACACTCATCATCTGCTCGTCCAACTTGGAGGTGACCAAACTGAGAAGAGAACCATGCCTCCTGATGAAGGAAGTAGTGTCAGGCATCTTGGCAACCAACTCTTTAAGCAAGGTAGGTACTTGGACAAAGTTGATCTGGATGGTATTCTTACGCATGGGCATCATGATGACCTACAAAACAGAACAAAGATGAAACCCTCCTGTCTTTGAAATAGGTTAGTCTTATGCAAGATGTATGCAATGTTATGATGTCATGATGTCATGATAAAGGCACACCACAAGTATCCACAAAAAGCAAACATGGTAAAGGCACACAAGTCACACTGAAGAGCCCTTAGATTTCAGGCTGGCATGGAGCTTAGGTACTACCCTCTTTCAGTTCAGTTGGTTTAAACCTGTCCTAAAAATAGTAACCGGGTTCTAGAGGATCTCAATATCACTAACTACCCTCAATCGGTCATAATTCTAGTTTAGAAACCTTTTCTTACGGTCGAAATCATCGCGAGAGTTTAGTCTCAATGAGTGTAGCATACTGCTACTGTTCTATGGCCAAGTTGGTCAATTTAAGGTTCTAAGGTCAGTTGGTGCTTAATGACCCCTTAGAAGACCCATATTCTCCTCGTTCCAACACAAGGGATATCGGTACAGACTAAAGTGCCACACCAACGTAGCTACTGCTTTATCCGTATCGGTCTACACCGTACAGATCCCTCACAGTTTATTCCTACTTACCTAAAGGGTATCCCCAGATCCGGGTTAGGATCTATAGAACTCCGATACAAGCCCACAAAATTAAAGCATACAAAGCATACAATTGAAAACATAATGATCTAATCCTAAGGTACAACTCACTTATTAACATTCCCCAGCAGAGTCGCCAGTTCTGTGATCGGTGGGAATGAGAACTGACTGTTTTGGAATGCTGGTTCGCGTTTGCGTTTGTTTTTGCAAAATGTTGCGGTAAGCAAGAGTCGCCACCGTCTTTTATTTTATCCAACAAGGAAAGGACAAAAGCACAGAAAAATTCCTTTTTGAGATATTTCTCGGGTTCGGGAGGTAGATTATAGAAAGGGAAGGTGTTAGCACCCTTTCTATCCGTGGTTATTCACGGGCTCTTAGGTACTTGCTCATTGTGTTTTCAAAAGTTTTATTTTCTTTGTGTTTGTGGGTTTGAAATGAGTTTTTTGTTTGAAAAGAGTGTAAGTGCGAAAAGTTTTGTTTTGTTTTAAAAGGAGCAAGTACTTACTCAAAAAGGAATTAAACTGTACAAATGTCCTTTAGACAGTGCTATCCCACTATTGAGGAATAGGTAGCACCGTCGTTGGAGTTTTCGGGTCAATTTGATTAAGGGACATGTGGTCATAAAGCAATCTTAGGACACCTTAGCGGTAACCCTAATATCCTAGATCATTTTTCCGAGGCAACCATTTCGAGGCAACTATGATCTTTGGACAAGAGGGCGACCTCTAAAACTTCCTATACTCAATGACCACGTTCGAGGCAACCAAGTGAGGTGTACCCTAGGAGTGGCATGTGCAAGTGTGTTATTTCGGTTAATTTTTATCTGTACGTGTTAATGGTGAGCTATGTTGATTTTAGGTTAAAGATTGATCTTGTCATGCATTGCCTAGTTATCAAACATCTAACAGTTAATATTGTACGGAAATTAAATTGCGGGAAATTAAATCTAAGCTATTACAAGGCGTCGGGTATTTATATCGCCAAAGACAAACCCTTTAATTTAAATTGCGGAAAGTAAAAATAAAGGGATAAATAAATAAAGTCCTAATTAAAAAACTATTACATGCCGGGAAACAATTATAATATTGGATCAAATGATACGCGTGCAAGAAATTAAATCGGAGCATTTTTAGGCTTTTGACCCTTCTTTGAAAGAAAGCATTTATTATTATTATTATTATTATTATTTTGAATTAAAAATTAAACCTAAATTAATTAATTAAGAAAAAATATATTTTTTGGGATTTTTATATTTAAGTAAATAAAATAAAATTATTAAAATTATTAAAAACCTAATATTCTAAATTGATTTTAATTTATTGCAAAAATGTTAAAATTATACCTAATTAAAACTAAATAAATAATGTTAATATTTATTTACAAAAAATAAAATAATGAAATTAGTTTTAATAAATAAAAATATTATATTTTTTTGTTTTCTGATTTTATTAGGCAAAATAAATTGGTTAGTATAATAATAATAATTAATAAAAACAATTAAATAAAAAAAAGTGAAATATGAAAAGAAATAACCAAATATGGGGGGTGCTGGGCCTGATTGGTGGTGAATCGGGAAAATCAGAGGCCCAATACGTCCAAGCCTGCCTTGACTTTTCCCATCCAGTGTGCGCTTGTTGATTTGGAGTATGATGAGCTTGCAATGTGGACCCTTGGATTTGGCCTGGAGGCCATCTGGCGCCTAGATCCATGAGGCATATAATGTTCTACACTTTGGGCGTTGCATGAGAATATCTGAAGAAAAATTAAACAAATGTTTTGGGGGACCTGGGATTCGAACCCAGGTCCCAATGGATCATGCACTAACGCCTTGCCAGCTGAGTTATTGGTCCTTTTTGTTAATAAGATAAACAATAAATATTATATGCACAACAATTAATTATGCCTGAATAAAAAAATAAAAGCGCGTAATCTTTGAATCAGCCAATTGGGAGAGGACGCGTGGTCGTCTTTTTCCTTGAACAACCTGGTTTATTTCCTGCAGATTTGAGTCCGTAGCAAAATTCGCAGGGCCATCCTAACATGAATTACAGGCCATATAAATGCAAATGGAGAACATCAATGTGTTCGTCTCTCTTCCCTAAACACAACCATGTCCATGGTTGGTCTTGATTTTTCCTGTATAAAAAATACCTAAAAAGCAAGAACACGAACCCTAGCTTTGGATACAGGGTTATAAGCCACAAAAATGAAATCAAACAATGCAGAATGCTTGGAAATTATGCAAGGATCACAAATATATCAATATTTTGGTAAGAAAACACAAGAATCCAAGGTTATGAATTCGTGCACAGGGCTATGTTAAGGATGACTTACAGCGCGCTTCAAGTGGTCTCAAGGCCTGGTTTTGATTGCTTTAGCTCCACTGGATGTCAGGCATGGGAGTAGCGTTGAGATCTTGGGTTGAATCGTGCTCTAACCAAGGTTTTGATCTCACACTTTTGCAAGCTTTTTTTCAATTCTTGTCTGGCCGTTTCTGCAGTGCTTAGCCCGTGTTCTTGATGTGTATGGCTTGTACAAGTAATAAGGAGTGCATTAGGTTAAACTTTGGGCCTCCAATCCTTGTGCATTGATGATTCCAAGATATGATTTTGCCACCATTAACAAAGCTTCCATATTTGTATCAAATCTGATTTTTTGTGCATAATAAGGCTTGATTCAGATTTGATTATGTGAATCTTGCTAATTGAAGTCTATACCAATCACAAAGATATCATTCTATTAATTTTTGGATTTTATTTGAATTAATATTGATTTAAAATGAATTAATTCAATAAAAATTAAATAAAATGGAAACATTAATGAATGGACATGAAACTGAAGATGGGACACGTGTGTGGTGTGAAAAGACCAAATCAAGTGGAAAAAAGTGGGCCCTTTTGTCAAAAATTGGAGTTTGGAGGATGGTTGACTTTTGGCACTTTTGGAAAAATGCCCAACTTCAACAATGCATAACTTCTTCAATTTTGAACTTTTGGAAGTGTTATTGGACTTTTTAGAAACCTTGATATGTCCTCTAACCAACCCTTTTTGTCTCATCTCATTTTGATATTCCATTCTCAAGTTATAAGCTTTGGCAAAAAAAAGGGGTTTTTGTTGACTTTCAAAAATGACCTATAATGTCCAAATTTGTAACTTTTTGTGAGTGCATTTCTTGATCTTGGGGTGTGAAGATGGGTTGTAGGAAATTGCATCCTCTTCAAAATTAGCTTTGGATGGGTCATTTCTCATAAAGTATGAGAAAGTTAATGTTGGTCAAACTTGAGTTGACTTTTCCTACAAAACCCTAATTTAGCAACTTTTGAATCTTGATGAATTTTGAGCAATCCTTGATGAATCATGATCAATCCTTGATCAAATGATGAATTATCCTTAAAAATGATAATGTTGGCAAAAAATCTTGAGGTTTGACTATATTTAGGTCACAGTTGACTTTTGCCCTAGCATAGTCGATTCTTGGACTTCTTGAGCAATTGATTGACCAAACTTTCTCTGCAAGGCTTGAAATTTGACATGGATGAATTTAAGAACATATTAGGACATTTGGGATCACTTGAGGTCATTTGGATATGAGGACCTTGATGCAACACAAAACCCTAATTTTGAATTGACTGCCTAAGGAGGTGATTTGTCTGTCCCCTCTTGAGCCATCTTGAGCCACTTGAAGATTATTCTTGACATGTCTTGAGAAATATGGGAGGGAAAATTTTGGGGTACAACACATATCATGGCCCATTTTTGAAGGCAACAAGTGGATTGTAACCCTTGGGGTGCAAGTGTGCATTGTGTTTGTTTTTTTCATGCATTTTTGTCTTTGATTAGGTCAAACTAATTGTTGGTTTTGATTTTGCATACAAACCCTAGTTCTCTAATCATGGCATAATTGAAAGCGTTAAGTGCGTGAATTTAAATTCTAAGCTATTACAACATGATTATGGGGATGGGGGTACAATTTTGAATAGGGGGTATTTGACAAGAAATATAAACCCTAGATTACTATTACATCCAAATTGAATCTCAATGCAACAATATTTAAATGTACAATTATTTAAATAAACAAAATAAATAAATATTAGGTAAAATATATTATGCAAAAAGAAGTTTTCATTTATTTATGTATGTAAAGTATTTTTAATGTGAAAAAAGTATAAAGAAATAAAATAAAAAAAGTTGATTTTATTTAATAAAGGGGTAAACCCTAATTTGCCTTAAGAAAATAATATTATATATTATTTATATACAAAAATATATTAATATGTACAAAAATGAAATATATTGAAAAAAAATGTATTTTTTAGTATAAAAAATAAAAAGGTAATATTTTTATATTTTTATTCTGATTATTTAATAAAATAAAAGTATATATATATATATATATATATATATATATATATATATATATATATATATATATATATATATATATATATATATATATATATATATATATATATATATATATATATATATATATATATATATATATATATATATATATATATATATATATATATATATATATATATATATATATATATATATATATATATTAAATATATTAAATATGTATAAAATAAAATAAAATATTTACAAAAATAAAATATATTCAAAAAAATATTTTCAATGTGAATAAAAATAAGAAATGAAAATAAAAGTATTATTTACATAATTTTTTCAAGTTTTAATAAATAATATAAAGTATTTAAATGTTTTAATGTTAGAAATAATTAAATAAAATACCTAATAAATGTAAAAAAATGTGAAAATATTTTTTAGCATTTTTTATGTTTGAAAATAAAATATCAAAGTCAGAAATGAAAATAAAATACAAAAATAACAAAGTATAAAGAAAATGGGCCAGGGAGTGCATTTAGCAAAAGGAGGGTGTTAGAAGCAAGAAAGCCAAGCCCAGCCCATCAGCTTCGTCTTCTTCCTCCAGACTTTTGAAAACGCGCGCCTGTTACACAAGCTTGAACATCCTGGAAACGTGATGTTTTGCCAAAACTCAAAACATGAAACTTGTAGAGAATTTAAATACGAATCTAACCATATAAAGCATTAAATCTAACTCTCAAAGACCAGAGAGAATTTCTCTGGCCCTAAAATCTAACCTAACTTTTTCAGCATGTTCATGGATGAAATTCTCCTAGCACACTTAATATAAATGAAAACTGAGCATATGTATGGTTTCAGGGAAATGAGTACTACATCTTTCATTCACAAACCTAAGGCTAAATGTTCCTAAATAGAGAGATAGAAGTTGATAAAAAACCTGTTTCAGTTGGACATGAGTATGGCAATGCAACAGCTTTTAGTGAGGCCTGAGATGTCTGGTAGCTTGCCTGAAGTTCACTTGGTCTTTTCCAATAGCTAGTTTGCTTCGAATGTTCCCGAATCAGCCTCCAAAAGTCAACCTGCACAAGCTTGAAATGAAAATGGTGAACACTGTAAATGGAGTTACAGTTGGCAATGGAGGTTTGGGATAGCTTGAGTGAGTTGAATGGAAGGTGTTTGAAGTGGAAAGGAGCAAAACGCACGAGCAAAATGAGCTATGGCACTCAAGTTGCAGCAATTACTCTATTTTGCAAGTTTTTGGTGTTTTGGTGTTCAAGGGTGTTTAAGGGATGATTGGCTCGTGTTTCTGGCTCCAAGGGATGTACAAATCTTGTTTGAAATGTTGGCTTAAGTTGAATATATCATATATGCAAAACTATGGACTTTTGGCACAATGACTTGGTTTTGAAGCAAAAAGTGAGAGTTGACAATGCAAGGGTTGTACTGGCTTGTAACCTAGTTGCACAAAGTTGTTGAACTTTGCCTGGCATTAGGGAGCCTTGTTTGCAGCAAAGGGCTTGGTTTATGGCTCAAGAAATGAAACTTGACATAAAGCATGCTTTATGTAAATCGAAGTGTTATCTTTATGCCCAAAAATGGAATTATTCATTGTGCCAAGCGCTAATGATCAGAATAACACCAATTTCCAATGTATTTGCATTCAATTTTTGAGTGTAAATTGGTTTAGAGACCTGTAATCAAGTACAAAGCTAGTTTGGTCAGATTTTGCAACTTGTATGAACATGTATTGGCCATAGTTACAAAGTGAGTTTTTGCCAACTTCAAGCATTCGATTCTCCTTAACCACAAATGTTTTTGAGGAGTTCTTGGACAATTTGGAAAGCTTGCAACAAGTACTATAATCCATCTTTGAAATGAAACTTGAGACTCCAAGTGGAACTATGTGAAAAATGGCCAAGAAGATGGGTCAAAATCCTGCCTAAATTAGGGCAAGATTTCTCTAAGTTAAAAGTTTTAGGGACCCTTGTTCCAAAAATCATAACTTGAGATCCAAGCTTCTTTTGAGAAAACTTTATGAATCAAGGTTGTAGACTTTGTGGAGGACTACAACTTTCATGTTGTAAGTTTTGTTTGAATCCATTTGCATCATGGTTAAAATGTGGGGCAAAGTTAGGAAAAATTAAGAAAATTTTATAACTTAAAAAAATTCTAAGTTATGAAAATTTTCAATTTCAAACCCTAATTTTCAATTTTGGGTTTCTTAATGAACAAGTTTCATAATTTGACACATCTTGATGAAAAATGACCCTTGGCACTTGATTTTGACCAAAAAGCAAAGTTTGACTTTTCAGTGTACAATCAAATTTTGATCAGTTGACTGAAAAATTCATTTGTCAATCCCATGCATTTGAGATCTTTTGAACTTGTTGAATAAGTCAAGATGATGCCTTTGAGACCTTGAGTCTATGGTTGAACTTGATTTGCCATTGGCTAGGTCAAACAGTCAAAAATTGCCTTTGTACAGTCAAAACCCTAAAAATGACCATTTTGCCCTTTTGGTGATCTGATCAAATTTCTTGTGGAGTTGTGATCCAAACTTGATCAAATGGTTCATATGAGTTCATAATGTTGATGTGGGTCAAAATTCATGAGGTTTGACTGTCAATTGGCCACAGTTGACTTTTTCCCCAATATAGTTGATTTCTAGGTCAACCGTCCAGTTGACTGGGCAAAAATTTGATTCAAGACTTGAAACTTGGTATGGGCAAACTTATGAGTCCAACATGAAGTATGAAAGTCAATTTGGGCATTGAAGGTCCAAAAATCCCTGTGCAAAACTCAAACCCTAATTCCAGGTCAACAGTGCAAGGAGATGTCTTGAGCAGAACAAACCCTAGCTTGGTCTTGAGTTCCAAGAGTCTTGTGATGAGAAATGTTGATAAAATGATAGGGAAAATTTTGGGGTACAACAGTTGCCCCCGTTCAATCTTCTTGAACCTGAAGAGTTAGATTGGCAAGTTTTTCCTTTCGTGACTCAAAGGTAAAAGAGGATTGGACACTAGAGTGCCCGTAAATTTGCACTCGTCAAAATATCGTTGAGGGAATGGGCTTAAAGATTCCATTTGGAGATGGTAGAATCTTGCTGGAGATGGGCTTAAAGATTCCATCCAAGAATGTTTGTTGAACTGCAATGTTGTAGGTCAGAAGAATGAGCATCAAAATGGTATCCGTGTTTGGAATGCATTTGAACTCTATCTGGAGACTGAGTCTGCATGAGCAAAGGAATGGCGTCCGTGTCTGGAGCGTATCCGAGCTGTAACTGTATTTGATCTTTGAATGAATATCAGAATGACTGCCGTGTCTGGAGTGTATCTGTATTATGAATGGGTAACAGAGAAACATCTGTATATGGAGCAACTGTGTCCTGGGGATAAGTTCTGAATGAGTGGCAGAATGGCAACCGTGTCTGGAGCGTATCTGGACTGTATCTGAAGTTGAGATCTGTATGAGTAGCAAAATGACTTCCGTGTCTAGAGTGTATCTGAGACTGTAACGGGGATCTGAATAAGTGACAGAATGACTTCCGTGGCGACTGCACTGGAGGAGAATCAAACTTCTGGTATAAGGGCCAGAATGGCATCCGTGTTTGGAGCATATATGAACTTGAAGTTGATAATTGAATCTGAATGAGAGATAGAATGGTTGCCGTGTCTGGAGCGTATCTAGTCTGTATCGGATTGCTGAAGTCCGAATGAGTAATAGAATGACCGTCGTGTCTGGGGTGTATCCGTACTGTATTTTAACTTGAAACTCTGAATGAGTAATAGAATGACCGTTGTGTCTGGGGTGTATCCACATTGTATCTGAATAATTGTTAACGATAGCCTTTTAATCTTATCCTGAAAAGGGTAAAATGTTAGCTAAAACACAAAGTTATGTTGCATGATATGTATGATGCAATGAACTGTATTTCATCAATGTTTATGATATATGAATGTAATGGATGTGCATGTAAGCTGATTAGATGTCTTGCTGAGGAAAATAAATCCTTGATAACTGGAAATAATGAAATCTTTGACTGCTGTCGGAGGAAGTAAATTCCTGACCAATGCTGAGGATTCAAAAATCTTTGATTGTTGAAGATGAGAAATCCTTGCTGACTGCTTTGGGATTAAATATTTTGAGAATGAGGAATCCTGGGACCACTGCTGGGGATTGAAAATCCTTGGTGACTTGTGGGGATTTAACAAGAGCTTCGACAACTTCTGCGGGAAATGAGAATCCTTCATGAGTTTCCTGGATATATAAGGAAAACTCTGAAAATCTCTACTGGGGAATTAAAACCTGGGAGGCTCCTGTTGGAGAAACGAGACCGAGAATCTTCGATTTACTGGGAAATAACTCTGTGGGGAGAATGTTTACTCGGCCGGTGAAATCAGGAGCTTGGGTTGTACGCCAATCTACTTGGGAAGTTAGGGAACACTGCATGGTTCTCACTGAGGATCGATAGTCAGAAATTTCACTTCGTTGGGGAATAAGGTTTTAGAATATTCTAACTCTGCTAGGGATACGTATTTCAGGATTTTTGGGCTCCACTGGGGATCGGGAGTTTGGAGACTTAACTCTGATGGGAATTCTAAAACTTAACTCTGTTGGGGGATAAAGTTTGGAATACACTGGCTCCGCTGGGGATCTTGAAATTTAATTCCGCTGGGGATGTATACTTCAAGGTTTCAGCTTTATTGAGGATCTAAATGATGTACTGTAGGGGATTTCTTTTGGAATAACACAAAGATATCTTCCTACACCTTCAACCTATCAGTAATTATCCTTTCTTAATTTCGTTTTATTTGTAAGCAGTGATTATATTCAAATGCATATGCCTATTTAACAAAACTTTGGACGTTTTCAAATAAAACACAAGTGTAAAAAGAAAGGAAAGGCAAGCAAATTTCTGCACTTTGAAGTATTTTTGTATTAACTTTCGTAAGTATCTTTGTACAAAGGAAACAAACATCCTAGTAAGAGAATGTTGTCATAAAATTGAGAAAAATTTATACAAAAAGTAAGATGGCTATGTGTAACAATTCCATGGGGTTCCCATTCTGCTATGGCCTTCACAACTCTGAGTATCTTGTCCATTCGCTGCTTCGTTCGCCGATGATTGGATTGATCAGAAGCTTGGAGCTTGTTGGTGAAGAGATTGTTCTTAAAGTGATCCGACGAGACATAGTCATACGCTTTAATTCCCTAACTTTTTCCTGGACCACCCTTTCGGGTTTTCGATCCACCAGGAAACCCTTTTTTGCCTAAGTCACCCTTTCGGGTTTTCAACTTGCCGGGTGTACAGATTTTTTTTGTTTATCCCTAATTTTTGCCTGAACCGCCCTTTCGGGTTTTTGATTCACCGGGATACCCATTTTTGCCCAAGTCGCCCTTTCGGGTTTTCAACTTGTCGGGTCGTTTTATGCGTAGTATCTTTTGACTATGTCTGCGTTCGCAGGGTGCAGCAAGTCGTCACCGTCCATGGTGGTCAGAATCATTGCCCCACCAGAAAAGATGATCTTGATCATAAATGGTCCTTCGTAAGTAGGAGTCCACTTGCCCCTGGGATCATTTTGCGGCAAGATGATCCACTTGATTACAAGATCTCCGACTTGATATACCTGATGCCTGACTTTCTTGTTGAAAGCCTTGATCATCCGTTTTTGATACGTTTGACCATGACAAACAGCAGTAAGTCTCTTCTCGTCGATCAAGTTAAGTTGATCAAGCCGGGTCCGAATCCAATCGTCTTCACTCAAACCGGCATCCTTCATAATCCTCAAGGAAGGAATCTGAACTTCCATAGGTAAAACAGCTTCCATGCCATATACCAAAGAAAATGGGGTTACCCCTGTTGAAGTACGCGCCGTGGCACGGTACCCGTGCAGAGCAAACGGTAACATCTCATACCAGTCCTTGTAGGTGACTGTCATCTTTTGAATGATCTTCTTGATATTTTTGTCCGCGGCTTCAACAACACCGTTCATCTTTGGCTGATAGGGAGATGAATTGTGATGATAAATCTTGAACTGCTCGCACAGAGCGGTGATCATAGTGTTGTTCAGGTTTGTACCATTGTCTGTAATAATCCTGTCAGGGATACCGTACCGGCATATGAGGTTCTGCTTAATGATGCGGGCAACCAAATTCTTTGTAACAGAGGCGTAGGAAGCTGCTTCGTCCCACTTGGTAAAATAATCAATAGCGACCAAGATGAAGCGATGTCCATTGGATGCCATAGGCTTGGTCTCTCCAATCATGTCAATGCCCCACATTGCGAATGGCCAAGGAGCTGTCAGAATGTTGAGAGGAACAGGAGGAATATGTACCTTGTCAGCATAGACTTGGCATTTGTGACAAGTACGGGAATGTTGATGACAATAAACTTCCATGGTAGACCAGTAGTAGCCTGCCCTTAGAATCTTCTTAGCCATCGTATGTCCGCTTAAGTGGGTGCCAAATGTGCCACTATGTATCTCGGTCATGATCAACTCAGCTTCGACCTTGTCCACACAACGAAGTAGAACACAATCATGGCTGCGCTTATAAAGGATGCCATTGCTTAGGAAGAATTTGGCAGCAAATCTCCTTAAGAACTTTTTGTCATTGACAAAAGTTTCTACAGGGTATTCTCGAGTCTGGAGATACCTTTTGATTTCATGAAACCAGGGTTGTTCCACTACTTCTTCGGTATTAAGCTCATGACAGTGCGCATGTTCATCCATTCTCTCAATGGTGATTTGGGGAGCCTCGTTATCCCAGTTGAGTTTAAACATGGAAGACATTGTAGCAAGAGCATCTGCTAGCTGATTTTCTTCTCGCGGAAAATGCTCGAAGGTAATCTGCTCGAAATGAGGCAGCAATGTCAGGACATGTTCTTTGTATGGGATAAGATTAGGATGTTTAGTTTCCCACTCTCCTTTGACTTGACTGATAACCAAAGCGGAGTCCCCAAATACGACCAAAGATTTGATTCCCAAGTCTATAGCAGCCTTGAGACCAAAGATGCAAGCTTCATATTCAACCATGTTGTTGGTACATCTGAAGCAAAGTAGGGAAGTGAAGGGTGTATGGCAACCTTCCAGAGAAATGAGTACCGCACCGATACCGTTGCCAAGTGCATTTGAAGCACCATCAAAGTACAGGGTCCATCGGGATCCTTGTTCAGGTTCGTCATATGGTCAGTTACCTTCAATGTTGTCCAATGTCATGATGTCCTCGTCAGGGAAGTCGAATCTCATAGATTGGTAATCTTCGACGGCTTGATGAGCTAGATGGTCAGCGAGTACACTCCCCTTTATAGCTTTTTAGGTAGTATACTGGATATCATACTCAGTCAGGATCATTTGCCATCTAGCGATTCTTCCAGATAAAGCAGGCTTCTCGAAGATGTACTTAATCAGATCCATTTTAGAAATCAGCAAGGTGGTATGAGTCAACATATACTGCCTTAGCCGGCGAGCAGCCCATACTAAAGCGCAAAAAGTTTTCTCGAGCAGTGAGTAGCGAGTCTCACAGTCGGTAAACTTTTTGCTAAGGTAATAAATGGCATGCTCTTTTCGGCCAGACTAGTCATGTTGGCCCAGTACGCACCCCATTGAGTTATCCAAAACAGTCAGATACATGATTAACGGCCTTCCTTCGACGGGTGGCATCAAGATAGGGGGTTCCAGCAAATACTCCTTGATCTTATCAAAATCAACTTGACAATCATTGTTCCATTCAACCACCTGATCTTTCTTCAACAACTTGAAGATTGGCTCACAGGTAGATGTTAGATGAGATATGAACCTTGCAATGTAGTTTAAGCGTCCCAAGAAACCTCTAACCTCCTTTTTAGTGCGGGGGGCAGGCATTTCTTGAATGGCCTTTACTTTAGCAGGATCAACCTCAATGCCTTTGTTGCTGACAATAAACCCCAAAAGTTTACCAGACCTGACTCCAAAAGTGCAGTTGCTCGGGTTCAGTCTGAGCTTATACTCCTTCAATCTGACAAACAACTTTCGCAGATGATCAAGGTGTTCTTCTTCTGTCTGTGAACAAGCTATCATGTCGTCTACGTAGACTTCAATCTCATGATGTATCATGTAATGAAATAAATCTACCATGGCGCGTTGATAGGTTGCCCCGACATTCTTCAGTCTGCATGGCATCACTTTGTAGCAGAAGGTACCCCACTGCGTAACAAAAGTAGTCTTCTCCATATCTTCGGGGGGCATTTTTATCTGGTTGTATCCCGAGAATCCATCCATGAAGGAAAATACCTTGTGTTGAGCTGTGTTGTCAACCAAGATGTCGATGTGTGGTAGTGGAAAATCGTCTTTAGGGCTGGCCCTGTTCAAATCCCTGTAGTCTACACACATTCTGACTTTGCCATCCTTCTTAGGCACGGGCACAATGTTAGCAACCCATTGTGGATAGGAAGTAACATCCAGAAAGCCAACGTTGAATTGCTTCATTACCTCAACTTTGATCTTCTCAGACATGTCGGGCCTCATTCGGCGGACCTTTTGCTTGATTGGTGGACAGTCTTCTCTTGTAGGGAGATGGTGAACCACGATATTTGTATCCAACCCCGGCATGTCTTCATAGGACCAGGCAAAGATCTCAACATATTCGTTCAACAACTGCACTAAGCGCTTTTTGACACTTGGTTCCAGGTTGGCACCCACCTTAACCTCTTTCTTGTCTTCCTCTATTCCCAAGTTGATGGTCTCTAGCAACTCTTCATGGGGTAGGATAGCCCTTTCCTCTTGTTGTAGAAGTCTGGCTAACTCTCCAGGAACTTCACAGTCTTCATCATCTTCGTACTCGGCATGATTGACCAAATCTTCAGAGTCACCGAAGGCTAAAGCAGAATAGTCGCCCATGGAATCCGGAGTGGAAGGGTACCTGCATTTTGTGAGTGTGTGTGTGTGTAATGGATAGCCATCCTTAAACAAAACAAAATGTAAAAGGAAAGAAAATGAACACAACAGTTTATAGATGAAAAAGTCCAATGATTCATTTAAACATGGCATATGATAATGAACAAATCAAACCCTTACAGATGGACCTATATGCCCCGGGTAAGGCATAAGGCGAAAAGAGTGTGTACGAATTGTTTAATTATTACAGACCAAAATAGGAAATTGTTCAAAGATAAATTACTGGTTGATGAAAGTGATGGGAACGAAGTCCTTCGCTTCCCAGTTGCTTAATCCTCCTTTGATGGTTGGAAAGATCCAATATTCAAAGTTGTCTTCTTCATCATCATCTTCTAAGGCATTAATTCCATGGTGAGTGATTTTAAAGGGTGGTCCTCCAGCCCTGGAGCGACGCACAGCTTTCTGGCTAGCAGCAGTAAAACCTAGTCCAAACTTGTCCGTCTTGTGAGGAAAATCAGGCAATTTCCCCCACACTGTACTCCTTCCTTCTTTGATTACTGCCTCCGTATCTTTGAGAGACGCCATCCTAGACACAGGCTTGGAAACTATAGGCACATCAGTTATTGTCTTTGCAACTGCGACCTCAGGAGAAACTTCCTCAAAATGTTGGAAAGGCATTTCTATGAATTCGCCATCTAACTCCACATAGCGGAAGGAGTTGAGGTGACTTATCATGTACTCTTCCTCACCGTGCACCGTTATAATCTTACCCTGAACATGATATTTTAGCATTTGGTGTAAAGAGGAGGTAACTGCCCCAACATAGTGGATCCATGGCCTTCCCAACAAACACGAATATGAAGGACGGATGTCCATCACATAAAAGGTAGAGTCAAAGGTCTCGGTACCCACTTTGATAGGAATGTCCACTTCTCCATGAACCATCCTTTTAGAATCGTCGAAGGCTCTAACAACGATGTTACTGGGTTTGAGGGTCAATCCTTCGCAGTCCAATCGGTCTAACGCTTTCTTCGGCAGCACATTCAAAGATGAACCGGTATCAACTAGGACATGGGCAAGGGTGGTTCCCCTGCATTCTACTGAGACATGCAGCGCGTTGTTGTGCTTCCTTCCTTTAGGGGTCAAATCAGCATCAGAAAAACCAAGACCGTTGTCGGCAGTCAGGCTAGCCACGCACTCTTGAAACTGGTCAGCAGAAGTTTCTTGAGGCACGTGTGCCGTCTTTAGAAATTTGATTAAGGCCTTAGCATGGGCCTCGGAGCAGAGTAGGAGAGCCAACATGGAGATTTTGGAAGGGGTCTTCCCTAGCTGCTCCACGACATCGTAGTCGCTCTTCTTGATTATCTTTAAGATTTCTTCAATCTCCTTCTGGATGGTTTCGGGGATTACCACAGTCTGAGCCTTCATCCTGACAGGCGCTTCTAGTATCCCCTTACCCTTATCGGTAGTAACAATAGAGGGTCTAACTTCAGGAGTATCCAATTCTTCAATTATCGGGCTTTGCACAGATGGCTTAACAGGCATAAAAGCTTTCGAGGGTCCGAAGAGTGCTCGTGGAGGAGCAATCTCCAGAGAGAAGATCCTTCCGCTGCGAGTTATCTTGCTTATTCCCGCAATGTTCCCTATATCAGGGGTTTTATCATCAAAATTCTCTTGGACTGATTCAATCTGTTTGATACCATGATAGAAGATTTCTCCTCCGTAGTCCCATGGTATCGTCTTGTTAGATTTATACGGGACAGACCCCGGCATGGTGATTTTCAACGGCACAAACTTAGGATCAGGCGTAATCTTGACAGGCCTTTTGAAAGCCTTGGGAAGATTGTTGGAGATGGTTATTATTGCAATGTCGTTGGTTGAAGTAACAAAAGTAGCAGGAGTAACAGGAGTGAAGGTATCAACAGGAGATTTTTGAAAGAGTATCTCTTGGGTATCCATCAGGCGTTGGATGCCTGATTTCAACATTGGGCAGTCAACTCGTATGTTTAAACAAAAGTAACAGTCTTTTCCACAGCCCGGGAATATCCCGGCTCTCATCAAATTCGCTTTAATCACTGGTAAGGGAGTCAAAAGGTCAGCAACATTGGTAACATGAAGGTCTTCCATAACGGCATGAGCATTATGACTGTGCTTGGGCATTGGTGCAAATATCACGTTGGGTTTTTCAGGAGCATCAAACTCTACCTCCTTTGCGTCTATCAGGTCTTGGATTTTGTTCTTAAGAGCCCAACAGTTGTTGGTATCATGCCCTACACTATCAGAGTGGTAAGAACATTTTGCATTGGAGTGGTAATATGGAGAAGAGGTATTAGGGTTCTTCGGTGCTTCTTTCAAATTGGTGAGATTCAGCTTCAACAAATGAGGGAGGACTTGATCCGGTGTCATGTTGATTCGTGTGAACTGCCGTTGTGGCCTTTCTACCCTTTGCTGGTTTGATCTTGGCTGACTGCCTCGAGGCTGACCGGTTGGAGAGTTTTGGATCATCACAGCCCCCACCGTCGGTCGGCGCTCGATTCTTCCTTGATTTCTCTAGGAATACACAGCGGAAGCTTCTTTCTTGGCTGGGAAGGTCTTCTTAACAGCAGTGGAAACAGACGCATCCTTCTGAATTTTACCACTTTTAATGCCATCCTCGACCCTTTCACCGATCAGAATTAATTGGGTGAATCCTGTAGATGAAATTCCGATTAAATGATTGAAGAATGGGCCAGACAGGGTCCCTAAAAACATGTCAACCAGCTCTCTATCCGACAATGGTGGCTGCACCCTTCCAGCCAGATCACGCCACTTCTGGGCATACTCCTTAAATCCCTCATTAAAAGCCATACTCATACTCTGTAGTTGAGTACGAGTAGGCGCTAAATCAGCATTGTATTGGTATTGTCGGTAGAACGCAGCAGCCAAATCTTCCCAGTTATGAACCTCAGATCTCTCAAGTTGATAGAACCATTCCAATTGTGTTCCTGACAAACTGTCTTGAAAAAAGTGTACCCAAAGATCCTTATTAGAGGAGTGAGGTTGGATCTTTCTGACGTAGGACCTCAGATGCATCTTTGGAAAGGACAAACCGTCATACTTTGCAAATGTAGGTACTTTGAACTTGGGAGGAATGACGATCCCAGTGACCAACCCTAGTTCTTCGAAATCTAAACCAGGTACCCTTTGCAACTCCATAGCTTCCAATCGATCCTCAAGATTTTTAAACTTATCATCCGCCGGAGGATATTGCTGTTCAGAGTAATCTTCATCCTCTTCCTCTTTTTCTTCTTCAACTTCAGATTCGGAAGGCATTGCAGCTCCTTTTCCTTTACCAGCCCCTTCATCAGACGTTGAGGGGAACTCGAGAATCTTTCTAGCCTGGCCTCCAAACCTTATTCCTATAGTAACCACACCTGTCCTTTTCTTATTTTTCTCTTTCTCCAACAGTGCTTTAAGGTCCTCTTGACCCTTTGCTAAGGTCACGAGGAGTTGCTGGAATTGCGAATTTTGTGCTTGCAGATCCTTAACCATCTGCTCCAAATCCATCTTGCTGAAATAAACAGCAAAAAGATAAGGAAACCTGGTGTGAAGACCTGTTTATGCATATGATGAATGTTATGTTATTCATGTAATGCATTCAAGGATTCAGAAATTCAAATTTGTTGCCAACAAAAAGAACACACATCATATTAAGAAGAAATTTGTTAGTACATAAATGCCCCATGGGCAAAATATTACAAAATTCTTAATGTAAAAAGACATTGCGCATCCTCTTTGGTGCGATGTAAGTGTTGAGAGTCTCCTCTTCATGAAGTCGGCGGGTAAGCTCCAAAACCTTCTTCTCACTAGCATAGAAGTTGGCTTCAAAGGTATTTCGTTCTTCTTTGAGTTGGATCCAACTCTTTTGTAATTCTTCCAATGATGTTGGCATGTCTGGATGTAGGAGGGTGTATGGAACCTCTCCTTCCATAACAGGCTCTTTGATCATGGGGAGAATGTGAGGGTAAGGCATCATAAGGCTCTGAGCGCGGGTTCGTACCCACTTGAGGTAAGGCTCAAGGGGGATGGAATTCTTGTGCCCCAGTGTCTTACTATCCACTTTGTTGGGAATCCTCCAAGCTCTGATGAACCTTTGTCGAAGTCCTTGAGCGTCGTTGTCGAAGTCAAAAACCAAGTCAGGGATCAGCATGTCATGAGGGCCATCCCTCCGAGCATATCCAAATTGTCTCAAATCTAGACAGGGGTTGTAGGTAATGCCTCCCCTAATGCCAAGCAGTGGGACATTAGGGAATTCCCCACAACAATCAACGATGATGACATTTTCTCTGGACCAAAAGCACCAATGAACATCAGAATGTGTTAAGGTCATCAATCGTTGCGACCACCTTAAACCATGCTCATTCTTCAAAACTGATTGTGGAAGGTGAAAAATAAACCACCTTGCTAGAAGAGGAGTACAACACATGAGAACACCTCTCTTCCTCATTGTTCGTGTGTAAAATGAGTGTAGGATGTCCCCAAGCAATGTAGGCACAAGATTCTGAGACATGAAAATCTTGACAGCATTCACATCTATAAGCTGATTAGGGTTTGGGAACAAGACCAACCCATAGATGAGAAGTGCTACAATTTCCTCAAAGGCTTGTAGATCTAGAGAATTCCAGCAGTCTTGTGCCTTCTCAAACAGAAACTTTACCAAGAAACCCTTGACACCACTTCTGGTTTCCCAATGTCCTTTGATATCATATGGTTGCAAGTGTAAGGCTTGAGCAACATCTTCAGGCTTCGGTTCTTTTTCCATACCGCTGTAGGGTAGTTGATGAAGAATAGGAATCTTCAGAGGTTGAGAAAATTCCTCCAAAGTAGGTACCAGTTGATAATCAGCGAATGTGAAACAATGGTGTAGGGGGTCAAAGAACTGGAAGAGGACTTTCACCATGTCTTCTTCAATGTTGGAGTTGACCAAGCTGAGAAGTCTACCATGTCTTTCACTGAAGGGAGAATTCTCTGGAATCTTGGAAGTAAGCTCCTTGAGTTGAGGAGGGATTCTCACAAGGTTGACTTGTATTGTTTTCCTGCGAAGAGATTCCATGACCTGCAAAACAAGAACAAAGATGAAGATCCAAACCCTTGAAATGGTTAGTGGATGCATATGATGCTTTATGATGTTTATGATGTATGCACAAGCACATGTACAAACAAGTCACACAAGATCCTAGTTTCAGGCTTGCATGAGGTTTCATAGGTAAGTACCCTCTTGAAGTTAGTTGGCTCAACCTGTCCTATAAATAGTAACCGGGTTCTAAGGATCTCAATATCACTGGATTATTTTCTATATTCATTGTTTTGGTTTAGCCACTTAACTGGCGACCAAAATATTCCAAGAAAACAACCCTCAATGAATGTAGTATCGAGTATCTACCAACTTTGGACTGCACCAAAGCCGGTCATCTCACTACCCCTAATAAAAGGCCAAGATGGTCAAGTAAGGTTCTAAGAGTTCATTAGTGCTTCATGACATCACTCAGCAGCCTCGTATTCTCTTTTATTGACTCAAAGGCTAAGGGTACTCACAAATATGTCGCACTAATATAGCTATTGCTTCAACCATGTCGGTATACCCCGCACAGTTTCCACAACGCATTGCTATTTACCTATGAATGTTTCCCAAATTCGGGTAGAGGATTTCAAGCCCAAACAAGAGAACCAAATGTAAAGCAACCAAGGCAAACAAGATAAGCATGCAAAGGATGATCTAAGCCCTAAGGTTACTCCATATTTAAATGAATCCTCAGCAGAGTCTCCAGTTCTGTGATACGGTGGGAGAACTGACTTGAGGTTTTGCGTTTGAGTTCACAAATGTTTCGGTTTAGCAAGAGTCGCCACCGACTTTTTATTTTATCCTAAGGAAAGGTCAAAAAGCACAGGAAAGACCTTTGAGATGTTTTCTTGGGTTCGGGGAGTAGATTATGAAAAGGGAAGGTATTAGCACCCTTTTCATCCATGGTTATCCATGGGCTCTTAGTTACTTGTTTAGATCACTTGCTTTGCTTTTCAATTGTTTGAAATGGTGCTTTGTGTGTGGTTTTGAAAGATATTTTGAAAAGAGGTCATCGTTGTGGCAACCTTTGTAATGATTCTTATTTGAATATATACAAAGGTGTATTTGTCTTTTGAAAAGTTTTCAATGTTTGAAAGTTGGTTTTAAAATTGTGTTGTGAAGTGTGTTTTGAAAATAGCAAGGATGTTTTGCAAGCTTTTGATCAAGTAACTAAGAGTTGTCTACCCTATTTTACTCAAAGATCTTTCTTATGTTTTTAACCCTTTTAACAGTGTTGTTTAACCATTGTATTTGGTGAACAACCTTGTGTTAGGATGTTAAACCGGACAGGCGTGGGTCAACGTATAGACCATGATAGCAATGGTGCTAAATATTTTTGGCAATTTTCTTGAGGGACTTGATCATTTTGTTTAGGCAACTCAGATAGCGTCATCGAGGGACTATGATCTTTTATTTTGTTTTTATTTTGCCAAAGTATTTAACATGCATATTATGGCTCATTTTTGAAGGCAATAAGTGGATTGTAACCCTAGGGGTGCAAGTGTGCATTGTGTTTGTTTTTTTCATGCATTTTTGTCTTTGATTAGGTCAAACTAATTGTTGGTTTTGATTTTGCATACAAACCCTAGTTCTCTAATCATGCCATAATTGAAAGCGTTAAGTGCGTGAATTTAAATTCTAAGCTATTACAACATGATTATGGGGATGAGGGTACAATTTTGAATATGGGGGTATTTGACAAGAAATAAAAACCCTAGATTACTATTACATCCAAATTGAATCTCAATGCAACAATATTTAAATGTACAATTATTTAAATAAATAAAATAAATAAATATTAGGTAAAATGTATTATGCAAAAAGAAGTTTTCATTTATTTATGTATGTAAAGTATTTTTGATGTGAAAAAAGTATAAAGAAATAAAATAAAAAAAGTTGATTTTATTTAATAAAGTGGTAAACCCTAATTTGCCTTAAGAAAATAATATTATATATTATTTATATACAAAAATATATTAATATGTACAAAAATGAAATATATTGAAGAAAATGTATTTTTTAGTATAAAAAATAAAAAGGTAATATTTTTATATTTTTATTCTGATTATTAAATAAAATAAAAGTATATATATATATATATATATATATATATATATATATATATATATATATATATATATATATATATATATATATATATATATATATATATATATATATATATATATATATATATATATATATATATATATATATATATATATATATATATATATATATATATATATATATATATATATATATATATATATATATATATATATATATATATATATATATATATATATATATATATATATATATATATATATATATATATATATATATTAAATATATTAAATATGTATAAAATAAAATAAAATATTTACAAAAATAAAATATATTCAAAAAAATATTTTCAATGTGAATAAAAATAAGAAATGAAAATAAAATTATTATTTACATAATTTTTTCAAGTTTTAATAAATAATATAAAGTATTTAAATGTTTTAATGTTAGAAATAATTAAATAAAATACCTAATAAATGTAAAAAAAATGTGAAAATATTTTATAGCATTTTTTATGTTTGAAAATAAAATATCAAAGTCAGAAATGAAAATAAAATACAAAAATAACAAAGTATAAAGAAAATGGGCCAGGGGGTGCATTTAGCAAAATGAGGGTGTTAGAAGCAAGAAAGCCAAGCCCAACCCGTCAGCTTCGTCTTCTTCCTCCAGACTTTTGAAAATGCACGCCTGTTACACAAGCTTGACCATCCTGGAAACGTGATCTTTTGCCAAAACTCAAAACATGAAACTTGTAGAGAATTTAAACACGAATCTAACCATATAAAACATTAAATCTAACTCTCAAAGACCAAAGAGAATTTCTCTAGCCCTAAAATCTAACCTAACTTTTTCAGCATGTTCATGGATGAAATTCTCCTAGCACACTTAATATAAATGAGAACTGAGCATATGTATGGTTTCAGGGTAATGAGTACTACATCTTTCATTCACAAACCTAAGGCTAAATGTTCCTAAATAGAGAGATAGAAGTTGATAAAAACCTTGTTTCAGTTGGACACGAGTATGGCAATGCAGCAGCTTTCAGTGAGGCCTGAGATGTCTGGTAGCTTGCCTGAAGTTCACTTGGTCTTTTCCAATAGATAGTTTGCTTCGAATGTTCCTGAATCAGCCTCAAGAAGTCAACATGCACAAGCTTGAAATGAAAATGGTGAACACTGTAAATGGAGTTACAGTTGGAAATGGAGGTTTGGGATAGCTTGAGTGAGTTGAATGGAAGGTGTTTGAAGTGGAAAGGAGCAAAACGCACGAGCAAAATGAGCTATGGCACTCAAGTTGCAGCAACTACCCTGTTTTGCAAGTTTTTGGTGTTTTGGTGTTTAAGGGTGTTTGAGGGATGATTGGCTTGTGTTTCTGGATCCAAGGGATGTACAAAACTTGTTTGAAATGTTGTCTTAAGTTGAATATATCATATATGCAAAACTATGGACTTTTGGCACAATGACTTGGTTTTGAAGCAAAAAGTGAGAGTTGACAATGCAAGGGTTGTACTGGCTTGTAACCTAGTTGCACAAAGTTGTTGAACTTTTCCTGACATTAGGGAGCCTTGTTTGCAGCAAAGGGCTTGGTGTATGGCTCAAGAAATGAAACTTGACATAAAGCATGCTTTATGTAAATGGAAGTAATATCTTTATGCCCAAAATGGAATTATTCATTGTGCCAAGCGCTAATGATCAGAATAACACCAATGTCCAATGTATTTGCATTCAATTTTTGATTGTAAATTAGTTTAGAGACCTGTAATCAAGTACAAAGCTAGTTTGGTCAGATTTTGCAACTTGTATGAACATGTATTGGCCATGGTTACAAAGTGAGTTTTTGCCAACTTCAAGCATTCGATTCTCCCTAACCACAAATGTGTTTGAGGAGTTCTTGGACAATTTAGAAAGCTTGCAACAAGTACTATAATCCATCTTTGAAATTCAACTTGAGACTCCAAGTGGAACTATGTGAAAAATGGCCAAGAAGATGGGTCAAAATCCTGCCTAAATTAGGGCAAGATTTCTCTAAGTTAAAAGTTTTAGGGACCCTTGTTCCAAAAATCATAACTTGAGATCCAAGCTTCTTTTGAGAAAATTTTATGAAACAAGGTTGTAGACTTTATGGAGGACTACAACTTTCATGTTGTAAGTTTTGTTTGAATCCATTTGCGTCATGGTGAAAATGTGGGGCAAAGTTAGGCAAAATTAAGAAAATTTCATAACTTAGAAAAATTCTAAGTTATGCAAATTTTCAATTTCAAACCCTAATTTGCAATTTTGGGTTTCTTGATGAACAAATTTCATAATTTGACACATCTTGATGAAAAATGACCATTGGCACTTGATTTTGACCAAAAAGTCAAAGTTTGACTTTTCAGTGTACAGTCAAATTTTGATTAGTTGACTGAAAAATTCATCTGACAATCCCATGCATTTGAGATCTTTTGAACTTGTTGAATAAGTCAAGATGATGCATTTGAGCCCTTGAGTCTATGGTTGAACTTGATTTGCCATTGGCTAGGTCAAACAGTCAAAAATTGCCTTTGTATAGTCAAAACCCTAAAAATGACCATTTTGCCCTTTCGATGATCTGATCAAATTTCTTGTGGAGTTGTGATCCAAACTTGATCAAATGGTTCATATGAGTTCATAATGTTGATGTGGGCCAAAATTCATGAGGTTTGACTGTCAATTGGCCACAGTTGACTTTTTCCCCAATATAGTTGATTTTTAGGTCAACCGTCCAGTTGACTGGGCAAAAATTTGATTCAAGACTTGAAACTTGGTATGGGCAAACTTATGAGTCCAACATGAAGTATGAAAGTCAATTTGGGCATTGAAGGTCCAAAAATCCCTGTGCAAAACTCAAACCCTAATTTCAGGTCAATAGTGCAAGGAGATGTCTTGAGCAGAACAAACTCTAGCTTGGTCTTGAGTTCCAAGAGTCTTGTGATGAGAAATGTTGATAAAATGAGAGGGCAAATTTTGGGGTACAACATATATCATGAAACAAAGCTACCATGGCGCGTTGACAGGTTTCCCCGACATTCTTCAGTCCGAATGACATCACTTTGTAGCAGAACGTACCCCACTGTGTAACAAAAGTAGTTTTCTCCATGTCTTCAGGTGCCATTTTGATCTGGTTGTAACCTGAAAATCCGTCCATGAAAGAAAATACCTTGTGCTAAGCTGTGTTGTCAACCAAGATGTCAATGTGTGGTAGTGGAAAATCATCTTTAGGGCTAGCCCTGTTTAAGTCTCTATAATCCACGCACATTCTGACTTTGCCGTCCTTCTTAGGCACGGGAACAATGTTAGCAACCCATTATGGATAGGAAGTAACATCAAGAAAACCAGTATTGAACTGCTTCATAACTTCGGCTTTGATCTTTTCTGACATGTCGGGCCTCATGCGGCGGACTTTCTGTTTAAATGGTGGACAGTCTTCTCTTGTGGGTAGACGGTGAACCACAATATCTGTATCAAGTCCTGGCATGTCTTCGTATGACCAGGCGAAGATCTTAACATATTCATTCAACAGCTGAATTAGGCGCTCTTTGACATTTGGCTCTAGGTTGGCACCCACTCTGACTTCTTTTCTGTCTTCCTCAGTTCCCAAGTTGATGTTCTCTTACAACTCCTCATGAGGTAGAATAGCCCTTTCTTCCTGTTGTAGCAGTCTAGCCAATTCTCCTGGAACCTCACAATCTTCATCACCTTCATATTCGGCATGGTAGACCAGATCTTCAGAGTCACTGAAGGCCATAGCAGAATTGTTACCCATGGAATCCGGAATGGAAGGGTACCTGTAATTGTGAGTGTGGGTGTGTGTAAGGGATAGCCGCCTTTAAACAAATAAAATGCAAAAAGAAAGACAATGAACACAAAAGTTTATATGTGAAAGCATCCATGATTCATTAAAATGGCATATGAAGATGAAAAATCAAACCCTTACAAATGGACCTATATACCTCGGGTAAGGCACAAGGTTAAAAGTGTACGAATTGTTTGAGAATTATTACAAACCAACAGAAATATTTGAAAGATAAATTATTGATTTATGAAAGTAATGGGAACAAAGTCTTTTGCTTCCCAATTGCACAGTCCTCCGTCAACAGTAGGGAAAATCCAGTCTTCCAGGTTGCTCTCCTCTTCACTATCCTCCAAAGCATTGACTCCATGATGGGTGATCTTCACTGGTGGCCCTCCCACACGGGAGCGGCGTATAGCCTTTTAAGCATAAGAAGTGAAACCCAAGCCGAATTTATCTGATTTGAAAGGAAAATCGGGAAGCTGCCCCCAGATTGTACTTCCTCCTTCTTCAATCACAGCCTTTGCATCTTTGAGGGACGATATCCGAGGTGGAGGTCTGGTAATCATGGGTAGAGAAGACACTGTCTTGGTTGCCGCAATCTCTGGAGCTACCTCTTCAAAATGCTGAAAGGGGGTTTCGATGAATTCACCATCCAATTCTACATAGCGGAAAGAAATTAGATGGCTTATCATGCATTCCTCTTCACCGTGAACAGTTATAATTTTCCCCTGGATAGGGTAGTTGAGCATTTGATGTATAGTAGAAGTGACGGCTCCAACATGGTGAATCCAAGGTCTTCCCAACAAGCAAGAATAGTAAGGACGGATGTCCATCACGTAGAATGTGGAGTTGAAGGTTTCAGTTCCCACTTTAATCGAGATGTCCACCTCCCCGTGGACCATCCTCTTAGAACAATCAAAGGCTCTGACAATGATATTTCTAGGTTTCAGGGTTAGGCCTTCACAATCCAACCTATCCAAGACCTTCTTCGGCAATACATTCAACGAAGAACCAATGTCTACCAGGACGTGTGCTAGGGCAGTCGCTCTGCATTCCACTGAGACATGCAGAGCGTCATTATGTTTTCTCCCTTTTGATGTTAAATCGGCATCAGAGAATCCTAGACCATTGCCAGCTGTCAGGCTAGCTACATATTCCTGGAACTGATCCGCGGAGGTTTCCTTTGGCATGTGGGTCGTCTTCAAGAATCTTATCAAAGCTTTAGCGTGAGCTTCTGAACAAAGCAGCAGGGACAACATTGAGATCTTTGAGGGGGTTTGCCCCAGTTGTTCCACAACATCATAATCTCTTTTCCTGATTATTTTCAAAATCTCTTCCATTTCTTTCTGAGTGGTTTCAGGGATGATCAATGGCTGAGCCCTCGTCCTGACGGGCTCTTCTTGGATCCCTTTCCCTCTATCATCAACAACAGTAGAGGGGACAACCATAGGAGTTACAACTTCTTACATAACTGGAGTTCTCGCAGATATGTTGACCGGTACAGGAGTAACCTTAGGAGCAGCTGAGGGTTCAAAGATTGCCTTTGGAGGGGCAATCTCCGGAGAGAAAATTCTTCCACTGCGGGTGATTTTGCTCGTTCCGGCAGTGTTTCCAATGTCGGAAGTCTCTTCATCAGAACTCTCTTCAGTTGATTCAATTTGATTAATACCATGGTAAAAGATCTCTCCCCCATAGTTCCACGGTATTGATTTGTTGGACTTGTACGGGATGGGCCCCGGCATGGTTATCTTCAAAGGTGCAATCTTCGGATCGGATGTAATCTTAACAGGTCTTTTAGAGACCTTGGAAAGATTGGCGGATATGGTAATTATTGAAATATCATTGACAGGAGTCGGTGTAACAAGAGTCTTTTCAAAAAGGATTTCTTGGTTATCCATTAGGCGTTGGATGCCTAACTTCAACAATGGACAGTCAGTTGGTAAGGATGAACAAAGGCAACAATCTTCTTCACAACCTGGGAAATACCCAGCCTTCAGCAAATTCAACTTGATTATTGGTAGCGGAGTCATCAAATCATCAATAGTAGCAACAAATAGATCCTCTTCAACAGCATGGGCATTGTGGCCATGCTTTGGCATTGGAGCAGAGATTACATTCGGCTTTTCAGGGGCGTCGAATTCAACTTCTTTAGCGTCTATTAAATCCTGAATCTTATTCTTGAGGGCCCAACAATTATTGGTGTCGTGCCCCAGGCTGTCTGAATGATAAGCACACTTGGCATTGGGATGGTAGTGTGGTGACGAAGTGTTAGGGTTTTTAGGGGCCTCCCTTAGCATGGCCAGGTTCAACTTCAAGAGATGAGGTAAGACTTGAGCAGGAGTCATGTTTATCTGGGTGAATTGCCGTGCAGGCCTTTCCACCCTTATTTGGTTGGTTCTGGGTTGATTATTTCTAGGCTGATCAGCTGCAGACTTCTGAATCATTACGGCCCCCACCGCTGGTCGGCGCTCAACTCTTCTTTGGCCTCTTCGAGAGTAGACAACTGATACTTCTTTCTTTACTGGAAAAGTCTTTTTGATGGCAGCAGAAGCAGATGCATCCTTTTGAATTTTTCCGCTCTTTATGTCGGCTTCAACTCTCTCACCAGTTAGGATCAACTCGGTGAACCCCACTGTTGTACCCCAAAATTTGCCCTCCCATATTTCTCAAAAAAACATTTCAAGAAAAATTCACAAGTCCAACCTGGCGCGTCATATTCAGGTATTCTTTCGCCAAGATATCTCTGATAACGTATTCTCAAATTCAGGTTCGTCTCAAGAGTCAATTCTTTAAAGAAGGTATCCGAATATGTGAGTTTTCTTGAAGAAATATAGTGAAAAAGTGTGCTGAAAGTGCAGTTTTTACGCGCTAAAAAATTCATAACTTGAAGACCGTGACTCGTTTTGAACCCGTTCCGGTGGCCAAAATTCCGTCTTGACATTATCTACGTTTTCATCCCTCACGGCTGGAAGCCAATTTCGATCAGAAGGTCTTCAAAAATGTGGATTTATCAGGTATTTTCGTGCAGAAAATTTGTGACAGAAGTTTATTTGCGTCATGTTCAAAAAATCATAACTTGGTCGATTTTCATCGTATCGAGCTGGTTCTGGCGCCAAAATTTCACAAATTGAGTTGACTACATTTTCACAGAAGGAATTGAGTTCAAACGGTATTCAAAATGCCTTCGTTTTTTGCTCAGAGTGCGTGACACGCTGAAAATCCTGAATGCTGAATATTATTTCATCTGGGCCGAAACTTCGAAAATTCATAACTCGGTCAATTTTTATCGGATTGGGCTCATGTTTTTACACAAGGTCCCTGACTCGTAGATCTACAACTTTGCTTCAAAAGTCGAGACCGGATTATGCACCGATCAATACCAGTTTTTTATTGAAGAACGTGTCAGAGTCGACACTGGAGCCCAAAATAAGTTTGTCTGAGCTGAAACTTCAAAAATTCATAACTAATTCACCGTTTATCCGATTGAGTCGATTTTCGGACAGGAGTTAGTTCTCGATGTCGGCTACATTTTGTTTTCACATTTCAACTTCAAAAAATGCACTTAAGTCCCTGCGATTTAGCCTGGAAAGTGACGAATTCAAGTGAATATTGGAGGCCCAATTGCACATTCAAAGCCCATTTTCTTTATCCTAATTTCCACTATATAATCACCTTCTTGTCACACAAACCAGGGAGGAGAAAAAAAGAAAAAAAAGGGAGGAGAAAAAGAGAGAAAAAAACCTTGCCACAATACTATTAGAATATCAAACTCTTTCAAGAACCCTAAAACCTTGAAATCCTTATTACAAATCTCTCTCTCACTACAAACAAGTCATCTCAGTTACAAACCAACATCTTATTACTTCTTCAGTAAGGGTAAGGCTGGCTTGATCTCCATGATCCAAAGGGCATAAAAGCATTCATGTCACTACTTTTCCAGTAAGGGTAAGGTTGATTTGATCTCCATGATCAAAAGGGTATAATCATTCATACATGCCATATTGTGCCTAAACATTAAATTTCTTCCTATATTGGCTTTATTTGCATTTTATGATTATTTAATGTGTTCGTGAGATTTAACACTGCAGATTTAGACAGGATCCCATGCAGGTTCATTAATGGCCAAAAGCCAAATGGCCAAAAGCCAAAAGTCAAAAGCCAAATGGCCAGACTAGAAAAACATATGCATGACCCCAATACATGGCGAGGCAGACATTAAGCCAGACATTAAAGGAACGTTGAAGCCAGAACACAAATGGCCAAAAGCCAAAAGCCAAAAGCCAAATGGCCAAAGTAGAACAACTTATGCATGAAACTCAATCCAATGGCCAAAGAATGCAGACCACGGTACTCAGGAGTCAATACTTCAAAAAACCTCCCCTTGGGCCAGACACCCCCTATGGTTTGCTCAATTTTTAATTTTTATTTGTTTTTCCTTTTTATTCTTTTAATTGTTTTTTAATTGTTTTCTTTTAATTCCATAAAATAATTTTCATAATAAATATAAAATACAGAAAAATCAAAAAAATGTTTATTTTATTAATATTAATTTTACTATTATTATTTTTGTAAATAAACTTTAAACAATTAATTAGATTAATTTAGGTTTCAAAACTTTAATATTTTTCTTAATAAATTAAATATGTAGAAATTAGGTTTTTTAACTTTTTCGTCATTTTTTTTTTTAATAAATAATTTTCTCATCATTATTATTATTATTAATTACTAATTTATTTTGTAAATAAACATGTACATAAATTCTTTAGTAAATTAAGTTAAACTTTAACATTTTTCTCAGATAATTAAAAATAACTTAGAATTAGGGTTTCTTTTAATTTTAATTTTAATTTTCTTATTTCATAAATACAAAAAAAACCTAAAAAACACTTCTTTTATTTCAATAAATAATTAATTAATTTTTAATTTCATTTAATTTCTTTAAAGGGTCCAACGCCCTCGAACGTTCTATTTTTATTTCTTTCGCACATTTATTTTCTTTCAAATATTTGTGTAATTCTCCCAAAGCCTTGTAAACTCGGACATTTTATATTTCCCGCATTTTATTTCTTTATTTTCTGTCAAATCGGGTCCTGGATTAATTTTGGCGATGTGGACCCGCGCCTTTGTAATAGTTTAGAACTTTTAATTTCCGCATCTTTTTAACTGTTAATTAAATCGCATGCAAGAATGAATGTCTAAATAAAAATAACGCGTAGATCACCCATGACATGACAAGACAAAAATAAATGAATCTGACACACAAATCACACACCACCCCTAGGGTACGCCTCACTGTTGCCTTGCCTCGAAAGGTGATCGTCGAGTAGAGGATGTCTTAGTAAGTCCTCATGATCCGGGAACCTGGCATGAGGGTAGCTTCTAAGGTGTCTTCCTATTGCTCTGGTGATCACCATGTCCCGAACCTTCGAATTGACCCGAACACCTCCAACGGTGGTGCTACCTACCTCTCAATGGTGGGATAGCACTACTTTAAGGACATTTACACAACTTAATTCCTTAGGGTAGGTAGACGACTCTAGATACTTGCTCTAATTTCAAAACAAATCAAAAATACTTTTCACACCGACACCTTTTCGAAAGCAATTTTTCAAACACTCTTGAGGACCGATACAAGAGTCGAACTGAAATTTTCAAAGAAACTTTTTTAAAACCCACAGTTGAAAAGCAAACAAACCGTTTTTGAAAACACAATGAGCAAGTATCTAAGAGCCCATGGATAACCATGGATAGAAAGGGTGCTAACACCTTCCCTTTCTATAATCTACCTCCCGAACCGAGAGCAATCTCTTTAAGGAATTTTTCTGTGCTTTTGTCCTTTCCATTTGGAGAAAATAAAAGACGGTGGCGACTCTTGCTTCCGCGACATTTCGCGAACCAGCGTTAAACAGTCAGTTCCAGATCCACCGATCACAGAACTGGCGACTCTGTTGGGGACTAAACTTAAAGTGGGGTGTACCTTAGGGCTAGGTCATAACTATGTTTTCGATTGTCTTCTTTGCTTGCTTTATTATTGTGGGTTGCTTGGGAGTTCTATAGATCCTAACCCGGATCTGGGGATACCTTCTTAGAAAGTAGCAACAAGGCTGTGAGGGAACTGTGTGGGGTATACCGACATGGTTGAAACAGTCTGCTACGTTGATGTGGCACTTTGGTGTGTACCGGTAACCCTTGAGTTCAGTCAAGGAGAGTACGGGGCCTCCGCGTGGTGTCATGAAGCATCAACAGACTTTAGGAACCTTAATTGAACTATCTTGGCCTCTTTAGGGTAGTGAGATAACTGACTTTGGTGCAGTCCGAGGTTGGTTGATACTCGATACTACACTCAATTGAGGGTTGCTTTCCTGGAATATTTCGGTCGCCAGTTCAGTGGCTAAATCGAAACGATGAACAATGAAAGCAATCCCGTGATATTGGGACCCTTAGAACCCGGTTACTTCTAATAGGACAGGTTGAACCCACCAACTTCAAGAGGGTACTACCCAGACCCCAGGCTGGCCTAAACTCTAAGGGCTTCTCTTGCGTGACTTGTGTGCCTTCGTACTTGGCTATTTGCATGCTTTGTTGTCTGACACTTGAGTTTCTTGCAGGGTTTGTTTATAGTCCTTAATAGGGACTCATAACAGGGTACCTAAGTTTCTTACAGGTTTTGTGTATAGTCCTCAATTGGGACTCGTAACAGGGTGTACTAAATTTCTTGCAGGTTTTGTTGGGACTCATAACAGGGTATCCTAAGCTTCTTGCAGGTTTTAGTTTGTAGTCCTTAATAAGGGCTCATAACAGGGTTTATTCATATCACCCCATGCATCATGACATCATACCATTGCATACATCCTAACCCATTTCATGGATCTCAAGGGCTTGTGATGCAGGTCATGATGAATCAAACATCTAGCAAGGGGCAAAGAGGATTTATTTTCCTCTAACCAAAATGGTCAGGGGCTATGACCCACTTGATATGGTGAGCTTTGACACTTGAAGAAGGTTACCCTAGACAAGGTTGTCAGGGGCTATGACCCACTAGATATGGTGAGCCTTTGACCCTTGAAGAAGGACTCTCAACAACATGCAGTCCCTCCAATCAAGCTACCGGACCCAAATTCTAACAAATTTTCTTGTTTATCCCGCGGGGTCCTTGAAAACATTACATGCATGTCATACACATCATTACATTACAGGTATCCCTTTTGCAGGTCACTTACCTTTGTCGCTGTTTATTTCAGCAATGACTTCCCAACAAGATAACCAGGACCTTCACGCTCAAGAGACTCAGTTCAGGGAAATCTTCCTAGGTCTATCCAAGGGGCAGGAAGAGTTGAGGACACTCCTCATGGGGAATCTGATCAGGAAGAGTCCTGAAGATGACAAGGACGAACAGCTGAAACGTCTACAAGCTGAGGTAGACACATTGAAAACCCAGATGCTGGGGCAAAGGGCCCTCATTCAAGGTTTAGCTCAGGAGCAAGGAGAGCTGAGAGCCATGATCAGCCAACTTCCTCAAGGCATGAAGCAACCAGCCCAAATCAGGGACCAGGTCATAGAACAGCTTCCGAGAAGGCAAAGGTCGGGTCCACTGAATAGACCTCTCCGAGTTGCTACTACTTCTCAGGTCCAACAACGAACACGCCAAGAACAGCGGGTTGATCAGAACAGGTCGGACAAGCCTAAGAGACAATTCACCGACATCAACATGTCATGGTCACGAGCTTTGCAGCACCTGTTAAGGATGAACCTGATTGCGGTGATCAACCCTCCTGCAAATCCCAAGACTTCCTCTCCAAATTACAACCCAGAAGCGAGGTGCGCTTACCATTCTGGTAGCCCAGGGCACGATACTGAGGACTGTTGGGCACTGAAGTACAAGATTCAGAATATGATCGATGCTAAAGAGATCGAGTTCGAGCCCGCCGAGACTCCCAACGTGATCACTGCTCCCTTGCCAAAGCATGGCTAGGATTGAGACTTTTGTTCATTCTAATGTTCAAGTTGCAATTTTCTTTTGTTTAAACATTTATTCATGTTAAAACATTGTTATTCCATTAATGCATCGCTTATGTCTATTTTTGAATCAATATATTCGCATTCACTATATGCAAACTGTTTTCATATTTTTTCTGATGTCAACTCTTGATCTAAAATTCTAAAGCCTCTTGAGGGAGGATGACGAAAACAATACCGCAATCTACAATATGCTTTTGAACAGACCCCGCTGATGAGGTACAGGCATTGTTTCAATTCCTAAACACTGGAGTAATAAGGATGATAATCCCTCGCCAACCCCTCTGAGCCAAAGAAGTAGGAGTTGTTCTTTTCGAAATTTAAAACCCTTAATCATAACCTGGGGCAGGGTAGTCTCTCAGTTGATCCAAATGCACAATGAATGGCATCAAAAGAAGTCCTTCTGAAACAAAAGACAGTGATGGTTCCGAATGATCATAAAGACAGGAAGTCATCATTTCTCAAAATAAAAAACCCATTAAGTCAAAACCTATGAAGGAGACTTACAAAACTGGGGCATCCCGCTGACTGTAATTCCAAAAAGGAAACAGCTCAGGCAAAAAACAGGGACAACAAAATCAAGAAAGAAAAGAGGTCATATAAACCCTCAACAAAAAAGGAAATGACTGCCCATTCAAAATAAATTGTCAATATCCGAATCATCACTGGAGCATCAAAGCAAAGACTCGAACAAGGTCTAACGCACGATCAACGGAGTTTAGGTTCGAAGAACATCACGAAGAGCGGGTGGGTACAAATAATTTGAGCCTTTATCCTTTGTTTCTTAAACCGTGAACCAGGCCACGTTATAACCCTTAAAAGTCCTAGCTGAAGCATGGGTTAGCTCGAAAGCATACTGTCACAAAAGGTATCCTGACTCCTTAAGGCTTATGGTAAAATACGGAGTTGACATCACGTTTTGCAAACAATCATTTGTTTTATGAAAAAAGAATGCATTTTTAAAATCTTCAAGACAGACATAAGCTTTGCATTTTTAAACATAACTTTGTTGGCATATGACCTTTGTTTGAACAGCAGGAAAATTCGCACGATGAATGCCTAATGAACAGAAACACTTCCAATCAAGGGGCATGATATAATCATGGTCTATTATCTGGGGCAGTCCAATCAAGATTCGGAGAATCTCTCAAAGGCCAAATAGTCTGGGACAAATCTCCGCCTGAGTCACTTGGGGCATTCCAACGACGAATCTTGCCTGATCAAATACCTCCTGGTGGCATGACAAAACCCTTCTAACAGGGGCAACTCCCTACTTTCAGAGCATGGACATAGTCGGAAAAAATACTACGCATAATCAAAGACCCGCTAGGTTGACACACCTAGGCAAAAATAAGGGCTTCCCGGCGAACCAAAAGGGTTCGGGCAAAATGAAGGGATGAAATGAAAAATCTGTACACCCGGCAAGTCGAAAACCTGAAAAGGCGGCTTGGGCAAAAATGGGTATCCCGGTGGACTGAGAACCCGAAAGGGCGGTCCAGGCAAAAGTTAGGGATCAAAGCGTACGACTATGTCCTGTCATCTTATCATCTGCCTGCCAGAAGAAGGTTTGTCCATCAACAACTATCAGCACCTCAAAGGTCTTCCTCTCCAATATCAGAAACAGGGGCAATGATGAGCTGTCTAAGCAAGCTAATTGTTCTGTCCTCCAAAGGCATCAAGGTAGGTTCGACTGAAGAACATAACCAGTGCATTTTAATTCCCCAGAGAGGAAGCCAGCAAGTCAATATACTCTTCTTCAAACAAAGTTATCAAATCTTAAGGAAGTTGAGTATCCTCCAGCAGATCTCAACATCTCCCCAGCAACATATGTATTTTTAACAAGCATCCCCGACAGTCCTGGTCTAAAGATTGTTCCCCGGCGGCGTACCAATATTCAAAGAAATCACTTCCCCAGCATATCAAAACTTCCCCAGAGGAGTCCAGCCCAGTGTCCCCAGGAAAGTGGAATCCATCTCCCCCAAGCAGTAAGCTTATCCCCAGTAGATTCTGGAAGCTTATCCTCACAGAGCACGAACGCGTCGTCCGGCTTTATTTAAAGAGTTATTTCCTTACCAGGATATAACTGGGTTATCCTCAGCTAAAAGCCATGGAAAGATCGTCGTCGACAGAGTCTTCTTACCCCAGCGAAGTCTATCAACACTTCCAGTACAGCAAGGATATCGCCAACAAATTACTACTAACAACACTCAGCAAGGCATCCCTCTTCCCACAGAGTATTGCTTCCCAGCATAGTCACTAGAGTATCTTTTCTCCCCGCAAAATCTTCCATTTGCCAAATTTATTCCGCAACGGAGTCATCTTCTCCTACCGGTATTCTTGTAGTTATCACCCCCAGCGGAAGTAAAAGCTTAGTCTTCAACATCAGCCCAGGATATGACTTCCCGGCACCCGTCAAGGATTTACTTTCCTAGACGAAAACATACATTCATAAAACATCACATACATCATTATAGCATGCATAGACACATCATATCATACAAATCTCATTTATGTTGAGAACATCATTGCTTGATCCATATCATGCATTGCATGTGACTGACCTTTACCTTTCAGGAAAGATGCAGTTAAAATTCTCAAACATATTGCAAGGCCTTCTCTAGTCCAGCTAAATCGACTCCCAACAGATTTCTCTGATAAAGACTCAGCAGAAGTTATTCCAGATTATAATTTCTTATTGGTCCTCTCTCCGACGGTGCATGAGATTTCCATTTTAGGGTTTTCTTTAAGATTATAATTTTCAGATGTTTCCCTCTCCGACGGTGAGTGAGGTGATAGTCTCCTATGGTTCCCTCTCCGACGGTGAGTGAGGTGGTAAGTCCTTTTCAGATGTTTCCCTCTCCGACGGTGAGTAAGGTGATAGTCTCCTATGGTTCCCTCTCCGACGGTGAGTGAGGTGGTAAGTCCTTTTCAGATGTTTCCCTCTCCGACGGTGAGTGAGGTGATAGTCTCCTATGGTTCCCTCTCCGACGGTGAGTGAGGTGGTAAGTCCTTTTCAGATGTTTCCCTCTCCGACGGTGAGTGAGGTGATAGTCTCCTATGGTTCCCTCTCCGACGGTGAGTGAGGTGGTAAGTCCTTTTTAGATAGTTCCCTCTCCGACAGTGAGTGAGGTGATAATTCCTTTCCAGATGGTTCCCTCTTCGACGGTGAGTGAGGTGATAATTCCTTTCCTAATGGTTCCCTCTCCGACGGTGAGTGAGGTGGTAATTCCTTTCCTAATGGTTCCCTCTCCGACGGTGAGTGAGGTGGTAATTCCTTTCCTAATGGTTCCCTCTCCGACGGTGAGTGAGGTGATAATTCCTTTCCTAACGGTTCCCTCTCCAACGGTGAGTGAGGTGGTAAGTCCTTTTCAGATGTTTCCCTCTCCGACGGTGAGTGTGAGGTGATAGTCTCCTAACGGTTCCCTCTCCAACAGTGAGTGAGGTGGTAAGTCCTTTTCAGATGTTTCCCTCTCCGACGGTGAGTGAGGTGATAGTCTCCTAACGGTTCCCTCTCCAACGGTGAGTGAGGTGATAAGTCCTTTTCAGATGTTTCCCTCTCCGACGGTGAGTGAGGTGATAGTCTCCTATGGTTCCCTCTCCGACGGTGAGTGAGGTGGTAAGTCCTTTTCAGATGTTTCCCTCTCCGACGGTGAGTGAGGTGATAGTCTCCTATGGTTCCCTCTCCGACGGTGAGTGAGGTGATAAGTCCTTTTCAGATGTTTCCCTCTCCGACGGTGAGTGAGGTGATAGTCTCCTATGGTTCCCTCTCCGACGGTGAGTGAGGTGGTAAGTCCTTTTCAGATGTTTCCCTCTCCGACGGTGAGTGAGGTGATAGTCTCCTATGGTTCCCTCTCCGACGGTGAGTGAGGTGGTAAGTCCTTTTCAGATGTTTCCCTCTCCGACGGTGAGTGAGGTGATAGTCTCCTATGGTTCCCTCTCCGGCGGTGAGTGAGGTGATAGTCTCCTATGGTTCCCTCTCCGACGGTGAGTGAGGTGGTAAGTCCTTTTCAGATGTTTCCCTCTCCGACGGTGAGTGAGGTGATAGTCTCCTATGGTTCCCTCTCCGACGGTGAGTGAGGTGGTAAGTCCTTTTCAGATGTTTCCCTCTCCGACGGTGAGTGAGGTGATAGTCTCCTATGGTTCCCTCTCCGACGGTGAGTGAGGTGGTAAGTCCTTTTCAGATGTTTCCCTCTCCGACGGTGAGTGTGAGGTGATAGTCGCCTATGGTCCCCTCTCCAACGGTGAGTGAGGTGGTAATTCCTTTTCAGATGTTTCCCTCTTTGACGGTGAGTGTGAGGTGATAGTCTCCTATGGTCCCCTCTCCAACGGCGAGTGAGGTGGTAATTCCTTTTCAGATGTTTCCCTCTCCGACGGTGAGTGTGAGGTGATAGTCTCCTATGGTTCCCTCTCCGACGGTGAGTGAGGTGGTAAGTCCTTTTTCAGATGTTTCCCTCTCCGACGGTGAGTGTGAGGTGATAGTCTCCTATGGTTCCCTCTCCGACGGTGAGTGAGGTGGTAAGTCCTTTTTCAGATGTTTCCCTCTCCGACGGTGAGTGTGAGGTGATAGTCTCCTATGGTTCCCTCTCCGACGGTGAGTGAGGTGGTAAGTCCTTTTTCAGATGTTTCCCTCTCTGACGGTGAGTGTGAGGTGATAGTCTCTTATGGTTCCCTCTCCGACGGTGAGTGAGGTGGTAAGTCCTTTTTCATATGTTTCCCTCTCCGACGGTGAGTGTGAGGCGATAGTCTCCCATGGTCCCCTCTCCGACGGCGAGTGAGGTGGTAATTCCTTTTCAGATGTTTCCCTCTCCAACGGCGAGTGAGGTGATAATTCCTTTCAGATTATAATTATCTATGGTTCTCTTCCCGATACTGCAAAGATGGTAGTTCCCACCAAGATTTTCTCAACGAGCGTTGTTGAAGTTAAAATCACCCAAGGTTCTCTTACCATTCAGGCTAAGGCAGTAACCATCCCTGGTTCGCTCATCATCTTTTGAAGCTCCAGACCCAGCTCCTGCAACCAGTCGGGACATATCTATACCAAGCATCTGAAATCAACTCCTGCAACGTGTCAGGTACTCATGTTTCTTTTGCAGGTATGCAGGTTCTCGCTAAGGAATCTCTTACGCGATCAACATCCAGATGGCATCTATAAGCCCATCATCCTATCCAGCAACCTCTAAATGGCATCTATAAGCCCATTCCCACCACACTGCTACTATGTGAGCGCAAATTTCTGGGCACTTTAGTGTTCAATCATCTTCCACCCTCGGATTACGAAAGGCACGTCAGCCAATCTGCATCCTCAGGTCTAAGAAGATTGAACAGGGGCAACTGTTGTACCCCAAAATTTGCCCTCCCATATTTCTCAAAAAAACATTTCAAGAAAAATTCACAAGTCCAACCTGGCGCGTCATATTCAGGTATTCTTTCGCCAAGATATCTCTGATAACGTATTCTCAAATTCAGGTTCGTCTCAAGAGTCAATTCTTTAAAGAAGGTATCCGAATATGTGAGTTTTCTTGAAGAAATATAGTGAAAAAGTGTGCTGAAAGTGCAGTTTTTACGCGCTAAAAAATTCATAACTTGAAGACCGTGACTCGTTTTGAACCCGTTCCGGTGGCCAAAATTCCGTCTTGACATTATCTACGTTTTCATCTCTCACGGCTGGAAGCCAATTTCGATCAGAAGGTCTTCAAAAATGTGGATTTATCAGGTATTTTCGTGCAGAAAATTTGTGACAGAAGTTTATTTGCGTCATGTTCAAAAAATCATAACTTGGTCGATTTTCATCGTATCGAGCTGGTTCTGGCGCCAAAATTTCACAAATTGAGTTGACTACATTTTCACAGAAGGAATTGAGTTCAAACGGTATTCAAAAGGCCTTCATTTTTTGCTCAGAGTGCGTGACACGCTGAAAATCCTGAATGCTGAATATTATTTCATCTGGGCCGAAACTTCGAAAATTCATAACTCGGTCAATTTTTATCGGATTGGGCTCATATTTTTACACAAGGTCCCTGACTCGTAGATCTACAACTTTGCTTCAAAAGTCGAGACCGGATTATGCACCGATCAATACCAGTTTTTTATTGAAGAACGTGTCAGAGTCGACACTGGAGCCCAAAATAAGTTTGTCTGAGCTGAAACTTCAAAAATTCATAACTAATTCACCGTTTATCCGATTGAGTCGATTTTCGGACAGGAGTTAGTTCTCGATGTCGGCTACATTTTGTTTTCACATTTCAACTTCAAAAAATGCACTTAAGTCCCTGCGATTTAGCCTGGAAAGTGACGAATTCAAGTGAATATTGGAGGCCCAATTGCACATTCAAAGCCCATTTTCTTTACCCTAATTTCCACTATATAATCACCTTCTTGTCACACAAACCAGAGAGGAGAAAAAAAGAAAAAAAAGGGAGGAGAAAAAGAGAGAAAAAAACCTTGCCACAATACTGTTAGAATATCAAACTCTTTCAAGAACCCTAAAACCTTGAAATCCTTATTACAAATCCCTCTCTCACTACAAACAAGTCATCTCAGTTACAAACCAACATCTTATTACTTCTTCAGTAAGGGTAAGGCTGGCTTGATCTCCATGATCCAAAGGGCATAAAAGCATTCATGTCACTACTTTTCCAATAAGGGTAAGGTTGATTTGATCTCCATGATCAAAAGGGTATAATCATTCATACATGCCATATTGTGCCTAAACATTAAATTTCTTCATATATTGGCTTTATTTGCATTTTATGATTATTTAATGTGTTCGTGAGATTCAACACTGCAGATTTAGACAGGATCCCATGCAGGTTCATTAATGGCCAAAAGCCAAATGGCCAAAAGCCAAAAGCCAAAAGCCAAATGACCAGACTAGAAAAACATATGCATGACCCCAATACATGGCGAGGCAGACATTAAGCCAGACATTAAAGGAACGTTGAAGCCAGAACACAAATGGCCAAAAGCCAAAAGCCAAAAGCCAAATGGCCAAAGTAGAACAACTTATGCATGAAACTCAATCCAATGGCCAAAGAATGCAGACCACGGTACTCAGGAGTCAATACTTCAAAAAAACTCCCCTTGGGCCAGACACCCCCTATGGTTTGCTCAATTTTTAATTTTTATTTGTTTTTCCTTTTTATTCTTTTAATTGTTTTTTAATTGTTTTCTTTTAATTCCATAAAATAATTTTCATAATAAATATAAAATACAGAAAAATCAAAAAAATGTTTATTTTATTAATATTAATTTTACTATTATTATTTTTGTAAATAAACTTTAAACAATTAATTAGATTAATTTAGGTTTCAAAACTTTAATATTTTTCTTAATAAATTAAATATGTAGAAATTAGGTTTTTTAACTTTTTCGTCATTTTTTTTTTAATAAATAATTTTCTCATCATTATTATTATTATTAATTACTAATTTATTTTGTAAATAAACATGTACATAAATTCTTTAGTAAATTAAGTTAAACTTTAACATTTTTCTCAGATAATTAAAAATAACTTAGAATTAGGGTTTCTTTTAATTTTAATTTTAATTTTCTTATTTCATAAATACAAAAAAAACCTAAAAAACACTTCTTTTATTTCAATAAATAATTAATTAATTTTTAATTTCATTTAATTTCTTTAAAGGGTCCAACGCCCTGGAACGTTCTATTTTTATTTCTTTCGCACATTTATTTTCTTTCAAATATTTGTGTAATTCTCCCAAAGCCTTGTAAACTCGGACATTTTATATTTCCCGCATTTTATTTCTTTATTTTCTGTCAAATCGGGTCCTGGATTAATTTTGGCGATGTGGACCCGCGCCTTTGTAATAGTTTAGAACTTTTAATTTCCGCATCTTTTTAACTGTTAATTAAATCGCATGCAAGAATGAATGTCTAAATAAAAATAACGCGTAGATCACCCATGACATGACAAGACAAAAATAAATGAATCTGACACACAAATCACACACCACCCCTAGGGTACGCCTCACTGTTGCCTTGCCTCGAAAGGTGATCGTCGAGTAGAGGATGTCTTAGTAAGTCCTCATGATCCGGGAACCTGGCATGAGGGTAGCTTCTAAGGTGTCTTCCTATTGCTCTGGTGATCACCATGTCCCGAACCTTCGAATTGACCCGAACACCTCCAACGGTGGTGCTACCTACCTCTCAATGGTGGGATAGCACTACTTTAAGGACATTTACACAGCTTAATTCCTTAGGGTAGGTAGACGACTCTAGATACTTGCTCTAATTTCAAAACAAATCAAAAATACTTTTCACACCGACACCTTTTCAAAAAGCTTTCGAAAGCTATTTTTCAAACACTCTTGAGGACCGATACAAGAGTCGAACTGAAATTTTCAATGAAACTTTTTTAAAACCCACAGTTGAAAAGCAAACAAACCGTTTTTGAAAACACAATGAGCAAGTATCTAAGAGCCCATGGATAACCATGGATAGAAAGGGTGCTAACACCTTCCCTTTCTATAATCTACCTCCCGAACCGAGAGCAATCTCTTTAAGGAATTTTTCTGTGCTTTTGTCCTTTCCATTTGGAGAAAATAAAAGACGGTGGCGACTCTTGCTTCCGCGACATTTCGCGAACCAACGTTAAACAGTCAGTTCCAGATCCACCGATCACACCCACAGACGAACTTCCAATCAGGTGATTGAAAAAGGGACCTGACAGTGTACCCAAGAACATATCAACTAGCTCTCTTTCAGATAAAGGTGGCTGCACCCTTCCATCCAAATCCCTCCATTTCTGGGCGTACTCTTTGAAACCTTCATTTGAGACCATGCCCATACTCTGTAATTGAGTACGGGTTGGTGCTAAGTCCGCATTATATTGATACTGCTTGTAGAAGGCGGCCGCCAAATCTTTCCAATTATGCATATCAGACCTCTCTAACTGGTAAAACCAATCCAGCTGTGTCCCCGATAGACTGTTCTGGAAGAAATGTACCCACAGGTCTTTGTCAGAAGAATGTGGTTGGATTTTCCTGACATAAGATCGTAGGTGCATCTTAGGACAAGACAACCCATCATATTTAGCAAAAAGAGGCACCTTAAACTTAGGGGGAATGACAATTCCAGAAACCAACCCTAGTTCCTCAAAATCCAGCCCAGGCACTCTCTGTACCTCCATAGCTGCCAGACATTCTTCCAAGTTCTTGTATTTGTCATCTGCAGGAGGGTACTATTGTTCATAATAGTCTTCATCCTCTTCTTCTTCTTCTTCTTCCTCAGACTCAGATGGCACTGCAACTCCCTTTCCTTTTCCTACCCCTTCATCAGATGTTGAGGGGAAATCCAGGACCCTTCTGGCTTGACCTTCATATCTTCTGCCCAAAGTAGCCACACCCACTCTTTTCTTTTTCTTTTTCTCTTTTTCCTTTTCCAGTAGAGTCTTGAACTCCTCCTGCCCCTTGGCTAGGGTCATGAGTAGCTGTTGGAACTGTGAATTCTACGCTTGCAAGTCTTTGACCGTCTGCTCAATATCCATCTTGCTGAAATAAACAGCAGAGAGATAAGGAAACCTGGTGTGAAGACCTTTTTATGCATATGATGAATGATATGTATTCATGTAATGCATTCAAGGATTCAGAAATTCAAATTTTTTTTAAACAAAAAGGAACACACGTCATATTAATAAGATAGAATTTGTTAGTACATCAATGCCCCATGGGCAAAATAATACAAAATTCTAAGGTAAAAAGACGTTGCACATCCTCTTTGGTGCAATGTAGGTGTTGAGAGTCTGCTCTTCGTGAAGTTGACGAGTAAGTTCTAAAACTTTTTTCTCGCTTGCGTAGAATTGTGCTTCAAAAGTGTCGTGCTCTCCATTGAGCTGTATCCAACTCCTTTGTAAATCTTCTAGTGATGTTGGCATGTCAGGATGTAGGAGGGTGTATGGAACCTCTCCTTCCATAACAGGCTCTATAATCACAGGAAGCATGTAGGGGTAAGGCATCATAAGACTTTGGGCGCGGGTTCGTACCCACTTGAGGTAAGGCTCAAGGGGGATGGAATTATTGTGTCCCAAGGTCTTACTGTCCACTTTGTTAGGCATCCTCCAAGCTCGGATAAACCTTTGTCAAAGTCCTTGATCGTCGTTGTCGAAGTAAAAAACCAAGTCTGGAATCAGCATGTCATGTGGGCCATCCCTTCGGGCATACCCAAACTGTCTCAGAGCCAAGCAGGGGTTGTAGGTGATACCTCCCATAAAGCCAAGTAGAGGGACGTTAGGGAATTCCCCACAACGGTCAATGATGATGACATTCTCTTTTGATCGATAACATCAATGGATATCTGAATGTGTAAGGGTCATCAACCGTTGTGACCACCTCAAACCTTGCTCATTCTTCAAAAATGATTGGGGAAGATGAGAAATAAACCATCTTTCCAGTAGAGGGGTACAGCACATGAGAACACCTCTTTTCCTCATTGTTCGAGTGTGAAAAGAGTGGAGGATATCCCCAAGCAATGTAGGCACCGGGTTGCGAGCCATGAAGATTTTGACAATGTTCATATCTATAAGCTGGTCAGGATTAGGGAACAAGACCATACCATAGATGAGAAGAGCTACAATCTCCTCAAAAGCTTGCAGGTCTAGAGAATTCCAGCATTCTTGAGCTTTCTCAAACAGGAACTTTGACAAGAAGCCTTTGACACCACTTATAGTTTCCCAATGGCCTATGACATCAGATGGTTGCAAGTGTAGGGCTTGAGCAACATCTTCAGACTTTGGATCTCTTTCCGTACCGTTGAAAGGTAGTTAGTGGAGAATAGGAATCCTCAGGAGTTGAGAAAATTCCTCCAAAGTAGGCACAAGCTGGTAATCAGGAAATGTGAAGCAGTGGTGTAGGGGGTCAAAGAACTGGAAAAGAACTTTCACCATGTCCTCCTCAGTGTTGGTGTTGACTAAGTTGTGAAGTCGACCATGTCTCTTAGTGAATGGAGAATACTCTGGAATCCTAGAAGCAAGCTCCTTGAGTTGAGGAGGAACTCTCACAAGGTTGACCTGAATAGTTTTCCTGCGGAGTGAATCCATAACCTACAAAACAGGAACAAAGATGAAGATCCAAATCCTTGAAATGGTTAGTGGATGCATATGATGCTTCATGATGCTCATGATGTTATGCACAAGTATATATGTACAAACAAGTCACGCAAGTTCCTAGTTTCAGGCTTTCATGGGGTTTCATAGGTAAGTACCCTCTTGAAGTTTAGTTGGCTCAACCTGTCCTATAAATAGTAACCGGGTTCTAAGGAGCTCAATATCACTGGATTATTTTCCGTGTTCATTGTTTCAGTTTAGCCACTTTACTGGCGACCGAAATATTCCAAGAAAACAACCCTCAATGAGTGTAGTATCGAGTATCTACAAACTTCGGACTGCACTAAAGCCGGTCATCTCACTACCCTTAAAAAGGCCAAGTTGGTCAAGTAAAGGTTCTAAAAGTACATTAGTGCTTTATGACATCACTCAGCGGCCCCGTATTCTCTTTGATTGACTCAAAGGCTACCAGTACCCACAAATATGTCACACTAATATAGCTATTGCTTCAACCATGTTGGTATACCCTGCACAGTTTCCACAATGTATTGCTATTTACCTATGAATGTTTCCCAAATCCGGGTAGAGGATTCAAACCCAAACAATAGAACCAAAGTGTAAAGCATACAAGTCAAGAAAGATAAGCATGTAAAGGTGATCTAAAACCCTAAGGTAACCCCACTTTTAAGATTTTCCTCAACAGAGTCGCAAATGTTTCTGTTGTACCCCAAAATTTGCCCTCCCATAATCTTCAAAGTTTTTCCAAGCATCACCTCAAAGGGTTCAAAGTCTACTCAAGGGCTACACAGTCAACCACTCTCCTAAGCCATGCAAATTAGGGTTTTGGTTCTTACAAGGAAGTTGAGGTTTTCAAGGGCTCAATCAAGTCCCATATGCCTATACACATTGTCAAGCACCTACATGTCAAGTTTCAAGGCTCACAAGGTCAAGTTGCATAGTCAAAAGTCCCATTTGCTCAACAGTCAACTGCAGGGGCAAAATGGTCATTTGGTAGTCAAAAGTCAAAATTTTTGGTCAACATCTTATTTTGAAGCCACAATCATCATTTGATCAATTCTTGATCATGATTTCACAAGAATGGCTCAAAAATCATCAAAGATGCAAAAGTTTCTATTTTTGGACAGCTGAAAAGTCAACTGTAATTTGACCAAAGCATAACTTTTTCATGGTTCATCAGAAAAATCCCATCCAATGCTCATCTTGAAGGGGAAGACATTTCCTACAACTCATCTTCACATTCCAAGTCCAAGAAATGCTCTCACAAAAAGTTATCAATTTCAACATTATAGGTCATTTTCAAAAGTCAACAAAAAGGGACTTTAAGTCAAAGACCATAACTTGATATTGGTAAATCAAACTTACATGGGACCAAAGACATTGGTTAGAGGACTTCAAGACCTTTCCAAGATGTCCAAGAACATGTTCATAGCTTCAAAATTGAGCAAGATATGCATTGGAGAAGTTGGGGAATTTTTGTGAAATGGCCAAAATCAATTATCCTTGAAACTTCATTTTTGACAAAAGGGGCCCACTTTTTCCACTTGTTTCAGCTTTGACATGCTTCCCACGTGTCCCACAAATTATTTCAAGATTTAAAATTAATTTTTCCATTTTTATTTAATTTTATTTGATTTAATTCATTTTAACTCTTTTAAAATCAAATAAAAATCAAGAAAATTAATTAAAGGGTATATTTTGTGTTGAATAGCTTTGAATCACCATCATTTACATCCCAAATTCGTACAAGGCCTAAATCAAGCAAGAATTCAAATTTTGACACAAAAAAGGAAAGTGTTTCAATGGAGGTTATGGCAAATCTCAAACATGAATGCATAAGGTTAATGGCCTTAATTCTGATTAAAACTCTTTACATAACATGTGTGCAAGCTATCACAAAGGATTCACGACCTAAGAAACACCCAAAACGGCCAAACACATTTCAAGTTTCCAAGAGAAAAAGCAAAACTGTAAACCTCTTTGCAGCACGTTTTAAGCCTCCATTTCAATCAAAACACATTCCTTGCATTGCCAGGAATCTCCAGCAATCAAAATCAAGCCCAAATGTGCAAAGAATCATCCCCACGACACCCCACGGTTTGTCCAATATTTGAAAATCAAAACTCCATTTCCATGCCTTTTTAATTCATTTTAAATATTGCTATGCATTGCTGATGTTATTACCAAGCTTCCTGTATGCTTTAATTTGACTATAAGGCCATAAAATGCAAATCACCATGGGAGGAATCTAGGTTTTCCGAAGCTTTCAATTTGGGGTTTCTCGCATACGCAAAAATTGGAACCTCAAACTGCCATGTTTGAATTGAGAAGGACAAGGCGAACCAAATGCACATATCGCGCCTAATTTATGTCTAACGAGGAGCTAATCGCTATTATTTGCAGGCTTGTGTTTTGGGGGGGTTTAAAACCCCCGCTATGTATTTTTACATTGTGCAGAAAAGCTTGAAGACGATGGCGTGGCAACCATGCATTGGACCATTCAAAATTTCGCGCGCATTTTTTTTATTTGTTAGCATATAACGTTTTTATTCTATATAATATTTCGTTTCCATGTTATTAACAAATGCGTTTGAGTGCTTCAGTGGTGACGAGCGTGTCATGTAATCACTGGGACCTGGGTTCGATTCCCAGGTCCCCCCACATATTTCATATTTTTTCCCTTAATGTGTTTCTATGCAACATCCCTCCAAAGGCCTACCATGCACACACACGCCCAGGCTTGCCACATATGCATGATTATCCATCTGAAGGCTATGGATGGAGGTCCATTGTGTACACTCAGTCAACCACACGCGTTCAAACACAGAAATTCAAACGAGGCCTTGTTCTGGTGGGCCAAAAATACTTCAATTCACCTCCAAAAAGGGCCAGACACCCCCCATTGTTTGTATTCTTTTTTAATTTCCTTTTCTTTTCTTTTAATTATTTTAATTGTTTTCTTTAATTTCCAATAATATAATTTTCATAATAAAAATCAGACATTAAAATATGTTAATTAATTTACTTATTAAATATTTTTGTAAATAAACTTTAAATAATAAGCTTAGTTAATTTAGGTTTTCAATTTTAATACTTTTTCTTAATAAATTAAAAAATGTAGAAATTAGGTTTTTTTTTAATTTTCTCATCCTTTTTTTTCAATAAATAATTTTTTCTTATTATCATTATTATTAATTACTAATTTATTTTGTAAATAAACATGTAAATAATTAATTTAGTAAATTAGGTTTTAAAACTTTAATCTTTTTCTTACTAATTAAAATAACTTAGAATTAGGGTTTCTTTTAATTTTAATTTCAACTTTCTTTATTTCATTAAAAAACCAAAAAACATAAAAAACAATTCCTTGTCTTAATTAAATAATTAATTAGCTTTCTAATTCCATTTAATTTCAAAAGGGTCCAACGCCCTCGAACGTTCAACTTTAATTCTTTCGCGTGTTTATTTTATTTTTCTTTTTTTCAATATTATGTAATTGCTCAAGCCTTGTAATAGTAATTAGGAATTTATTTACTTTTCGCATTTTATCAAACGTGTCTTTGTATTTTTGCGATGTATAGACCCGCGCCTTGTAATAGAATAGGATTTTACTTTCCGCATTTAAATTTCCGCACTCTTAACTGCTAAACTTTGCATGAAAGAATGAATGACTAATTAAAAACAATGCGTAGATCACCACGTTACATGTACAAGATAAAGCATAACTGGAAATAACACACGAATTCACACACCACTCTTAGGGTATGCCTCACTGTTTCCTTGCCTTCGAAACATGGTCGTCGAGTATAGGACATTTTAGTAAGTCCTTATGTCCATGACATGATCCAGTTGCCTCAAAACAAGTTGCCTCGAAACGGTTGCCTCGGAGTAGTTGCCTCGAAACGGTTGCCTCGGACTAAAAAAGGATCAATGGCATAAGGGTAGCTTCTAAGGTGTCCTACTGTTGCTCTGGTGACCACACTGTCCCTACAAACGAATTGACCCGAACACCTCCAACGGTGGTGCTACCTATCTCTCAATGGTGGGATGGCACTACCTTAAGGACATTTACACAGCCTAATTCCTTAGGGTAGGTAGATGACTCATGGATACTTGCTCTAGTTCAAAAACAAATCAAAACTCTTTTCACACCGACACTTTCAAAACAATTTTTCAAACACTCTTGAGGACTGATACAAGAGTCGATCTGAAATCTTTAAACGAAACTTTTTCAAACTCACTCACTTTTGAAAAGCAAACACATTTTGAAAACACAATGAGCAAGTATCTAAGAGCCCATGGATAACCATGGATAGAAAGGGTGCTAACACCTTCCCTTTCTATAAATCTACCTCCCGAACCGAGAAACCATCTCATAAGGAATTTTGCTGTGCTTTTGTCCTGTCCATGTTGGAGAAAATAAAAGACGGTGGCGACTCTTGCTTCCGCGACATTTCGCGAACCAGCGTTAAACAGTCAGTTCCAGATCCACCGATCACAGAACTGACGACTCTGCTGGGGACTATTATAAAGTGAGGTGTACCTTAGGACTAAGATCACTTGTGTTTTCAATTGTTTTGCTTGTTTGCTTTATTATTGTGGGCTGCATCGGAGTTACATAGATCCTAACCCGGATCTGGGGATACCCTGTTAGGTAGCATAAGCTGTGAGGGACCTGTTCGGCGTAGACCGACATGGGTGAAGCAGTGGCTACGATGGTGTGGCGCCTTGGTCTGTACCGATATCCCTTGTGTCTCAACGAGGAGAATATGGGTCTTCTGAGGAGTCATTAAGCACCAACCGACCTTAGAACCCTAAATGACCCAACTTGGCTTATAGAACAGTAGCAGTATGCTACACCCATTGAGGCTAAACTCTCGCGATGGTTCTGGCCGCAAGAAAAGATTGTGATGCTGGAGTTATGACCGATTGAGGGTAGTCAGTGATATTGGGATCCTCTAGAACCCGGTTACTTTTGATAGGACAGGTCTTAACAACCCAACTGAAAGAGGGTAATACCTGAACTCCATGCTGGCCTAAACTCTAGGGGCTCTCTGTGTGACTTGTGTGCCTTAAAACTTGACTACTTGCATGCTTGTTATCTGACCCATGAGTTCGTTGCAGGTTTTGTTTACAGTCCTTAATTGGGACTCATAACAGGGTCTACTTACATCACTCCATGCATAGCATACCATCATACCATTGCATACATCCTGCATAAAGACTAATCCATTTCAAGGATCTCAAAGGCTTGTGATGCAGGTCATGCTGAACCCATTATCCAACAAGGGGAAAAGGGGATTTATTTTCCTCTAGCCAAGGTTGTCAGAGGCTATGACCCACTTGATATGGTGAGCTTTGACACTTGAAGAAGGTTCCCCGAGCCAAGATTGTCAGGGGCTATGACTCACTCGATATGGTGAGCCTTGAATCTCGAAGAAGGATTCTCAGTAACATGAAGTTCCTTCAATCAAGCTACAAATTCAAATGCTAACAATCTTCTTGTTTACCCTGCGAGGTCCTTGAAAACATTGCATGCATATCATACATATCATTGCATTACAGGTACCCTTTTGACAGGTCACTCATCTCCTTCGCTGTTTATTTCAGCAATGGCTTTCCAACCGGACAACCAAGATCTCCGGGCTCAAAACGCCCAACTGCAAGAAATGTTCTTGAACCTATCCCAGGGGCAAGAAGAAATAAAGGCTCTCCTCAAAAGGAACTTGATCCTAGGGAATGCAGGGGGTATCAGGAACGATCAGCTGGAAGGGCTACAGATTGAGTTGGCAACCATGAAGATCCAAATGATGGGACAGTTGATGGGCCAAATGACTCTCATTCAGGACTTAGCTCAAAAACAAGAAGAGCTCCGGGTCCTCGTCACCAAGCTGCTTCAAAATAATCAAGTGGGGCAAACAACCAGGGTTGAAGTTCCAGTCATCATTCAACCATATGCGGGGCAAGAAGACAAGGGAAAATCTCCTCAGCTTGCTTCAGGGTCACGAGCCCCACCTCAACGGGGTAGTCAGCGTAAACGAAATACGCCTGGAAGACATTTCTCGGAGACTGATATACCATCATCCTTTATACTGAAGCGCTTGTTGGAGGTCAATCTGATCACTCTAAGGGACCCTCCTAAGAATCCGAATATGACACCTTCAAGGTATAACCCCAACACCCGCTGCGCTTATCATTCAGACAGCCCGGGGCATGCTACAGACGACTGTTGGACCTTGAAGAACAAAATCCAGGACTTGATTGACGAAGGGGTGCTGGAGTTCATGCCAGATGGCGAGATGAAAATCTTCCGCTGAGAATTCTCCATTTAAGATGACTAGTTCAAACTAGAGGATTTTTGTTCATTAGAATTTTTCAAGTTGTAATTTTCTTTTGATTATTCAAACAATTATTGTCATAGCAAACTTTATTACTTTATCAATGCATCGCATATGTCTGTTTTGAACCCATATATTCGCATTTGCTATATGCAAACTGTTTTCATATTTTTGTGATGATCAACTCTCGATTGAAAATTCTAAGCCTCTTGAGGGAGGATGACGAAAACGATACCACAATCCACAGTATGCTTTTGAACAGACCCCGCTGATGAGGTACAAGCATTGTTTCAATTCCTAAACACCGGAGTTATAAGGAAGATAATCCCTCGTCAACCCCTTTGAGCCAAAGAAGTAGGAGTTTTTTTTTTCTTTTCGAAAATTAAAACCCTTAATCATAACCTGGGGCGGGGTAGTCTTCTCAGTTGATCCAGGTGCACAATGAATGGCATCAAAGGAGTCCTTCCAAAGCGAAAGACAGTGATGGTTCTGAATAATCATAAAGACAGGCAATCATTATCTCTCAGAAATAAAAACCCAAAAAAGTCAAAACCTATGAAGGAGACTTACAAAACTGGGGCATCCCGCTGACTGTAATCCTAAAAGAAACAGTTCAGGAAAAAAATAAGGATAACGCAATCAAGAAGAAAGAGGTCCTACGAACCCTCATCAAAAAAAGAAATGACTGCCTGGTCAAAATAAACTGTCAGTATCTGAACCATCACTGGTATATCAAAGCAAAGACTCAATAAGGTCAAATGCACGATCAGCTGAGTTTAGGTTCGAAGAACATTACGAAGAGCGGGTGGGTACAAATAAAATTTGAGCCTTTACCCTTTGTTTCTTAAACCGTGAACCTTGCCACGTTATAACCCTTAAAAGTCCTAGCTGAAGCATGGGTTAGTTCGAAAGCATACTGTTACAAAGGTATCCTGACTCCTTAAGGCTTGCGGTAAAATAACGAGTTGACATCACAATTTACAAAATTCACTTGTTTTTTATGAAAAATGCATTTTCAAAATCTTCAAGACAGACATAAGCTTTGCATTTTTGAAATAACATTGTTTGCATATGACTATTTGTTTGAACAGCAGAGAAATTCGCACGACGAATATCTAATGAACAAAAGTCCCCTCAACAAAAGAGTCACCTCCAGTGGAAGAAACACTCCCAATCAAGGGGCATGGCATGATCATTGTCCATCATCTGGGGCAGTTAAGTCAAGATTCGGAGAATCTCTCAAAAGGCCAACCAGCCTGGGGAAAATCTCCATCTGGATCACTTGGAGCGTTGGACGATCAAACAAAGATCTTCTGGTAGTATGGCAACACTACACTACTGACAGGGGCACCTCCCTACATCCTGAGAGCATGGACATAGTCGAAAAAAGTACTACGCATAATCAAAGACCCGCTAGGTTGACACACCTAGGCAAAAATAAGGGCTTCCCGGCGAACCAAAAGGGTTCGGGCAAAAATAAGGGATGAAAATGAAAAATCTGTACACCCGGCAAGTCAAAAACTTGAAAAGGCGGCTTGGGCAAAAAATGGGTATCCCGGTGGACTGAAAACTCGAAAGGGCGGTCCAGGAAAAAGTTAGGGATCAAAGCGTACGACTATGTCCCGTCATCTCGTCACTTGCCTACCAAAAGAGTTGTCAAATCGGCAATTATCAAGACCTCCATTAGAAACAGGGGCAATAATGAGTTGTCTAAGCGATCTAATTGCTATGTCCACCCAGGTACCAAGGTAAGTTCGGCTGAAGAATGTAACCAAGATACCTTAATTCCCCAGAGAGTGAGCCAGCAAGTCAACAATACCCTCCCCAAGCAGAGTTAGCCTACTCTATCAGCCTTAAGGAAGTTGGGTATCCCCAGCAGATCTCAACATTCCCCAGCGCAATATACAAACATTCTTAACAAGCATCCACGGCAGTCTTGATCTAAGATTGTTCCCCGGCGGTATACAGACATCCAGTGGAGCCATTCCCCAGTCCAAGCTGAAAGGTTCCCCCAGGAGAGTCTAATCAATCTCCCCAGTAGTAAGCTTATCCCCAGTAGATTCTGGAAGCTTATCCCTCGCAGAGCATGAACGCGTCTCCCGGACTTTTTATTTAAAGGTTATTTCCCCACCAGGATATAACTGGGTTATCCTCAGCCAATAACCACGGAAAGATCGTCCCGGGCGAAGTCTTCCCATCCCCAGCGGAGTTCATCCAATCTTCCAACAGAACTTAACAATGGTATCCCCAGCGGAGTTATCATCAACACCTCAGCAAAGTACCTCTCTTTCCCCAAAGAATATCTCCCCACAAAGTAATCTCTTCGCCAAGTTCATTCCCCAACGGAGTCATCTTCTCCTACCGGTATTCATGCAACCATCACCCCCAGTGGAAACAACAAAGCTCTACTCTTCAATAACAGCCCAGGAGTTAACTGCCCGGCACCCGTCAAGGATTTACTTTCCTAGACAAAACATACATTCATGAACATCACATCTTCATACATTATAGCATGCACATACGCATCATGAACATACAATCTCATTTATTTCGAGAACATCACGCATGTCACACATCATGACATTGCATACAACTAACATTTTGTCTTTTCAGGACAAAGATCAATACAAAGATAATTGCTATCAACGGTCGCAACTAAAGATCTGATTCCTGTATCTTGCCAGGGTGTATCTGTTGACGACTAATTCCAGACTCGATTCCTGTATCTTGCCAGGGCACGTCTGAAGAGTTCGAAGATCCGATTCCTGTATCTTGCCAAGGTGTATCTGTTGACGACTACATTACCAGACTCGATTCCTGTATCTTGCTAGGGCACGTCTGAAGAGTTCAAAGATCCGATTCCTGTATCTTGCCAGGGTGTATCTGTTGACGACTACATTACCAGACTCGATTCCTGTATCCTGCCAGGGCACATCTGAAGAGTTCGAAGATCCGATTCCTGTATCTTGCCAGGGTGTATCTGTTGACGACTATACCAGACTCGATTCCTGTATCCTGCCAGGGCACTTCTGAATTGTTCGAAGATCCGATTCCTGTATCTTTCCAGGGTGTATCTGTTGACGACTATATTCCAGACTCGATTCCTGTATCCTGCCAGGGCACGTCTGAAGAGTTTAAAAGATCAACTCCTGCAACAGGCCAGGTAATTATCCTTTTTCTCAGGTACGCAAGTTCTCGCTAAGGAATCTCTTACGCGATCGACACCCAGATGGCATCTATAAGCCCATCCACATACCAACAGTTCCAAATGGCATCTATAAGCCCGTTCCCGACAAGGTTCTGTCACATCTCCAGATGGCATCTATAAGCCCATCCCCCTATCCATCATCTCTCCAAATGGCATCTGTAAGCCCATTCCCGCTATCACACTGCTGATACTTAACTATGTGAGTGCAAATTTCTGGGAACTCTAGTGTTCAATCATCTTCCACCTTCGGATCACGAAAGGCACACAAGCCAATCTACATCCTCATGTCTAAGAAGATTGAACAGGGGCAACTGTTGTACCCCAAAATTTTCCCTCCCATAATCTTCAAAGTTTTGCCAAGCATCACCTCAAAGGGTTCAAAGTCTACTCAAGGGCTACACAGTCAACCACTCTCCTAAGCCATGCAAATTAGGGTTTTGGTTCTTACAAGGAAGTTGAGGTTTTCAAGGGCTCAATCAAGTCCCATATGCCTATACACATTGTCAAGCACCTACATGTCAAGTTTCAAGGCTCACAAGGTCAAGTTGCACAGTCAAAAGTCCCATTTGCTCAACAGTCAACTGCAGGGGCAAAATGGTCATTTGGCAGTCAAAAGTCAAAATTTTTGGTCAACATCTTATTTTGAAGCCACAATCATAATTTGATCAATTCTTGATCATGATTTCACAAGAATGGCTCAAAAATCATCAAAGATGCAAAAGTTTCTATTTTTGGACAGCTGAAAAGTCAACTGTAACTTGACCAAAGCATAACTTTTTCATGGTTCATCAGAAAAATCCCATCCAATGCTCATCTTGAAGGGGAAGACATTTCCTACAACTCATCTTCACATTCCAAGTCCAAGAAATGCTCTCACAAAAAGTTATCAATTTCAACATTATAGGTCATTTTCAAAAGTCAACAAAAAGGGACTTTAAGTCAAAGACCATAACTTTAGATTGGTAAATCAAAATGACATGGGACCAAATACATTGGTTAGAGGACTTAAAGACCTTTCCAAAATGTCAAAGAACTTGTTCATAGCTTCAAAATTGAGCAAGATATGCATTGGAGAAGTTGGGAAATTTTTGTGAAATGGCCAAAATCAATTATCCTTGAAACTTCATTTTTGACAAAAGGGGCCCACTTTTTCCACTTGTTTCAGCTTGGCCATGCTTCCCACGTGTCCCACAAATTATTTCAAGATTTAAAATTAATTTTTCCATTTTTATTTAATTTTATTTGATTTAATTCATTTTAAATCTTTTAAAATCAAATAAAAATCAAGAAAATTAATTAAAGGGTATATTTTGTGTTGAATAGCTTTGAATCACCATCATTTACATCCCAAATTCGTACAAGGCCTAAATGAAGCAAGAATTCAAATTTTGACACAAAAATGGAAAGTGTTTCAATGGAGGTTATGGCAAATCTCAAACATGAATGCATAAGGTTAATGGCCTTAATTCTGATTAAAACTCTTTACATAACATGTGTGCAAGCTATCACAAAGGATTCACGACCTAAGAAACACCCAAAACGGCCAAACACATTTCAAGTTTCCAAGAGAAAAAGCAAAACTGTAAACCTCTTTGCAGCACGTTTTAAGCCTCCATTTCAATCAAAACACATTCCTTGCATTGCCAGGAATCTCCAGCAATCAAAATCAAGCCCAAACGCGCAAAGAATCATCCCCACGACACCCCATGGTTTGTCCAATATTTGAAAATCAAAACTCCATTTCCATGCCTTTTTAATTCATTTTAAATATTGCTATGCATTGCTGATGTTATTACCAAGCTTCCTGTATGCTTTAATTTGACTATAAGGCCATAAAATGCAAATCACCATGGGAGGCATCTAGGTTTTCCGAAGCTTTCAATTTGGGGTTTCTCGCATACGCAAAAATTGGAACCTCAAACTGCCATGTTTGAATTGAGAAGGACAAGGCGAACCAAATGCACATATCGCGCCTAATTTATGTCTAACGAGGAGCTAATCGCTATTATTTGCAGGCTTGTGTTTTGGGGGGGTTTAAAACCCCCACTACGATTTTTACATTGTGCAGAAAAGCTTGAAGAAGATGGCGTGGCAACCATGCATTGGACCATTCAAAATTCCGCGCGCGTTTTTTTTGTTTGTAAGCATATAACGTTTGTATTCTATATAATATTTCGTTTCCATGTTATTAACAAATGCGTTTGAGTGCTTCAGTGGTGATGAGCATGTCATGTAATCGTTGGGACCTGGGTTCGATTCCTAGGCCCCCCCCACATATTTCATATTTTTTTCCCTTAATGTGTTTCTATGCAGCATCCCTCCAAAGGCCTACCATGCACACACACGCCCAGGCTTGCCACATATGCATGATGATCCATTTGAAGGCTATGGATGGAGGTCCATTGTGTACACTCAGTCAACCACACGCGTTCAAACACAGAAAGTCAAACGAGGCCTTGTTCTGGTGGGCCAAAAATACTTCAATTCACCTCCAAAAAGGGCCAGACACCCCCCATTGTTTGTATTCTTTTTTAATTTCCTTTTCTTTTCTTTTAATTATTTTAATTGTTTTCTTTAATTTCCAATAATATAATTTTCATAATAAAAATCAGACATTAAAATATGTTAATTAATTTACTTATTAAATATTTTTGTAAATAAACTTTAAATAATAAGCTTAGTTAATTTAGGTTTTCAATTTTAATACTTTTTCTTAATAAATTAAAAAATGTAGAAATTAGGTTTTTTTTAATTTTCTCATCCTTTTTTTTCAATAAATAATTTTTTCTTATTATCATTATTATTAATTACTAATTTATTTTGTAAATAAACATGTAAATAATTAATTTAGTAAATTAGGTTTTAAAACTTTAATCTTTTTCTTACTAATTAAAATAACTTAGAATTAGGGTTTCTTTTAATTTTAATTTCAACTTTCTTTATTTCATTAAAAAACCAAAAAACATAAAAAACAATCCCTTGTCTTAATTAAATAATTAATTAGCTTTCTAATTCCATTTAATTTCAAAAGGGTCCAACGCCCTCGAACGTTCAACTTTAATTCTTTCGCGCGTTTATTTTATTTTTCTTTTTTTCAATATTATGTAATTGCTCAAGCCTTGTAATAGTAATTAGGAATTTATTTACTTTTCGCATTTTATCAAACGTGTCTTTGTATTTTTGCGATGTATAGACCCGCGCCTTGTAATAGCATAGGATTTTACTTTCTGCATTTAAATTTCCGCACTCTTAACTGCTAAACTTTGCATGAAAGAATGAATGACTAATTAAAAACAATGCGTAGATCACCACGTTACATGTACAAGATAAAGCATAACTGAAAATAACACACGAATTCACACACCACTCTTAGGGTACGCCTCACTGTTGCCTTACCTTCGAAACGTGGTCGTCGAGTATAGGACGTTTTAGTAAGTCCTTATGTCCATGACATGATCCAGTTGCCTCAAAACAAGTTGCCTCGAAACGGTTGCCTCAGAGTAGTTGCCTCGAAACGGTTGCCTCGGACTAAAAAAGGATCAATGGCATAAGGGTAGCTTCTAAGGTGTCCTACTGTTGCTCTGGTGACCACACTGTCCCTACAAACGAATTGACCCGAACACCTCCAACGGTGGTGCTACCTATCTCTCAATGGTGGGATGGCACTACCTTAAGGACATTTACACAGCCTAATTCCTTAGGGTAGGTAGATGACTCATGGATACTTGCTCTAGTTCAAAAACAAATCAAAACTCTTTTCACACCGACACTTTCAAAAAAGCTTTCAAAACAATTTTTCAAACACTCTTGAGGACTGATACAAGAGTCGATCTGAAATCTTTAAACGAAACTTTTTCAAACTCACTCACTTTTGAAAAGCAAACACATTTTGAAAACACAATGAGCAAGTATCTAAGAGCCCATGGATAACCATGGATAGAAAGGGTGCTAACACCTTCCCTTTCTATAAATCTACATCCCGAACCGAGAAACTATCTCATAAGGAATTTTGTTGTGCTTTTGTCCTGTCCATGTTGGAGAAAATAAAAGACGGTGGCGACTCTTGATTCCGCGACATTTCGCGAACCAGCGTTAAACAGTCAGTTCCAGATCCACCGATCACAGTTTCGGTTTAGTAAGAGTCGCCACTGACTATTATTTTATCCAAAGGAAAGGTCAAAAAGCACAGGAAAGACCTTTGAGATTGTTTTTGGGTTCGGGGGGTAGATTATGAAAAGGGAAGGTGCTAGCACCCTTTTCATCCATGGTTTTCCATCGCGCTTAGTTACTTGTTTTAGATCACTTGCTTTGCTTTTCCAATTGTTTGAAATGGTGCTTTTGTGTGTGGTTTTGAAAGTATTTTGAAAAGAGGCCTTTGTTTAGGCAACCTTTGTAATGATTCTTGTTTGAATATATACAAAGGTGTTTGTCTTTTGAAAAATGTTTCAATGTTTGAAAGTTGTTTCGAAAATGTTTTGAAATTGTGTATGTGTTTTTGAAATTAGCAAGGATGGCTTGCAAGAGATCAAGTAACTAGGAGTTGTCTACCCTTACACAAAAGTCTTTCCTACACATTTTTAACCCTTTGACATTGTTGTTTTACCACTGTATTTGGTAAACAACCTTATCTTTGGATGTTAAACGGGACGGGCGTGGGTCATCGTATGACCATGATAGCAATGGTGCTAAGTATCTTTAGCAAGTTTTGAGGGACTAATATCATCTTTATATAGGCAATCAAGATAGCGTCATCGAGGGACTATGATCTTTATGTTTTGTTTTGTTTTGCCAAGATACCTAGCATGCATACCATGGCCATTTTAAGGCAACAAAGTGGACGAAACCCTAGGGGTGATTGTGTGCATTGTGATGTCATTTTCATGCATTTTTGTCTTGTGTTTAGTCATGCTATTTGTTTTGATTTTGGTCTTTTGCATACAAACCCTAATCTTACTATCATGGCATTTGAAAGCGATAAAATGCGTAAAAGTAAATCTAAGACTATTACAACATTATTATGGGGAGGGGGATACAAGTTTTGAATAGGGGGATATTTGTACAAAATAAAACCCTAAAACTTATTATTACAACCAAATTGAAATATTGCACAAATAAATAAATAGACAACTATTTAAATATGCAAATAAATGTAAATATGCAAAATGTTTTGGTATTAATTTTTATGTATGTAAAATAAATTTATTAATGACTTAAAAATAAGAAAATAAAAAATGATTATTTTTGGAAAGGGTGGAAACCCTAGTTTTGTTTTAAAAGAAAATATATTCTAATATTATTTTATTTGTTCATTTTTTGTTTAAGAAAAATAATAATAATATATGCAAAAAATGTTAAAAAATTAAATATTGTATGAAAATATTAATTTAAGTGTATAAATAATAAAAATAAAAATATAGGATATTTTCATATTATTTACAAATTTATTTAAGAAAATATAAGTATATTAACCTAAATAACTATTTTTATACCATAAAAAAAATGTAAAAATTAAGAAAATATTTTTTGGTTTTTTAATATTCAAGAAAAAAATAATAAAGTTAGAAATCACAAAAGAAATGAAAAATAATACAAAATATAACAAATGGGCCAAAGGGGTGCAAATAACACAATGGGGAGTGTCAAAAGTAGGACAAAACAGGCCCAGGCCCAAGCTGCACTTCGTCCCTGTCCTTTGGCCAAAACGCGCGCTTCTGCAACTTCAAATCTGTTCTCTCTATTCTTTGCATGAAATCAAAAACTCACAACATGAAACTTATAGAGCTTTAAACCAGGATTCTAATGATATAAAAAACTTGATCTAACTCTCAAAGACCAGAGAGAATTTTATCACCCCCAATTTCTGACCTAAAACTTCCAGCATGTTCATCATCCAAATTCTCCTAGCTCAGTTAATATAAATACAAGCTATGCATATGTACAGCTCAAGCAACTTAAAGACAACATTTTTTTTTCACAAACCTAAGCCTAAGGATGTCTAAATAAGGAGATAGAAAGTTGGAAATTACCTTGTTCAGTCAAGTTCGAATATGGCAATGTAGGAGTTGTGAGTGAGGCCTGAAGGTCTTTTGAGCTTGCTTGAAGTTCCCTTGACCTTTCCCAATGCTTAGCTTGCTTTGAAATGGTCTGAAATTCCTTGTAGAACTCAACCTGCAAACTCAGAAATTGAAAATGGTGAAGCTTGAAAATGAAGTTGCAGTTACTTGAGAAGGGCTTGGATAGTTCATATGGGATGTATGGAATGTGTCTGAAGTGGTTCAAGACAAAACGCACGAGGCAATTTGGTTTTGGCTTGAGTTCTGCAGAGCTTGCCCTATTTTGGCCAGAAATGGGGTTTTTGGTGTATTTGGGTGTTTGAGATGCTATGAGCTCGTGTTTTAGGCTTGGTATAATATGCTGAACTTGTTTGAAATGAGACTTAGACTTGCTCTTATCAGATACAAGAGTTATGGACCTTTTGCAAGCTTTCTTATTTTTGAAGCAAAAGGTGAGTTGACAAAAGCCAAGGTTGTACAAGTTAGCTTGAGGCCTGCTGAGAGTATGTGAGATTTTCATGATGTTTGTGGATGTTGTTTGTACAAAGAGATCAGGTCCATGGCTCAAGATAAACCAAATTGAAAAAAGTGTGCTTTATGGAAATGGTATTGCAACCTTTATGCCATTTTTGGAATAATTCTTTGTGTAATGCTCCATAGCTCAGAATAAGACCAATATCCATTGTATTTGCATTTAATTAAGGAGTGTGGAAAGGTTTAAGACCTGTAAAACAAGTACAAGCATGCTTTGGACAGATTTGCAAGTTGTAGCAATGTGCAAAATGCCATGGACAAAAGTGAGAAATGGTCATTTTCATTCCTTCGATTCTCCCTAACCACAAATGATCTTGGAGAGTTCTTTGATATTTTAGAAAGCTTGTAAAATTCTCTACAATCCATCTTTGAAATACATTTTGAGATTCCACTTGGAACTAGGTGAAAAGTTGCCATGAGGATAGGTCAAAATCCTGCCTAAACTAGGGCAAAATTTCACTAAGTTAAAAAGTTTCATGGACCCTTATTCACAAAATCATAACTTGAGATCCAAGCATCTTTTGGGAAAAATTTGTGAATAAAAGTTGTATATTTTTTGGAGGACTACGACTTTCATGTTGGAAGTTTTCTTTGAATCCAATTTCATCATAGTGAAAAAGTTGGGGAAAAATAAGAAATTTTCATCTTAGAAAATTTCTAAGTTATGAAAATTTTCCATTTTAAACCCTAATTTCCAAAATTAGGTTTCTTGGTGAACAAGTTTCATGTTTTGACATATCTTGATGAAAAATGACCCTTGGAACTTGATTTTGACCAAAAAGTCAAAGTTTGACTTTTCAGTGTACAGTTGATTTTTGATCAGTTGACTGGAAAATTCATCTGTCAATCCAATGCATTTGAGATCTTTTGAACCTTGTGATTAGGTCAAGATGATGCCATTGAGTCCTTGAATCCATGCTTGAATCCAAATTGCCATTGGATAGGTTAAAAATCAGAAATTGCCCTTCTACAGTCAAAACCCTAAAAATGACCATTTTGCCCTTTTGATGTTCTGATCAAATTTCTTGAGGAGTTGTGGTCCAAACTTGATCAAATGGTTCATATGAGTCTATAATGTTGTTGTTGATCAAAAATTATGAGATTTGACTGTAAATTGGCCACAGTTGACTTTTTCCCTAATACAACTGATTTTTAGGTCAACTGTCCAATTGACTGGGAAAAAATTTGATTCAATGCTTGAAACTTGGTATGAGCAATCTTAGGAGTCAAACATGAAGTATGAAAGTCACATGAGGCATTGGAAGTCCAAAAATCCTTGTGCAAACTCAAACCCTAATTTCAAGTCAACAGTGCAAGAGGAGGTCTTGAGCATAGCAAACCCTAATTATGTCTTGAGTCCAAAGAGTCTTGTGGGGAAAATCTTGGTAAAATGAGAGGGAAAGTTTTGGGGTACAACAGTAAGTTTTGATGTTGATGATGTGTGTACAAGTGATAACTTTAAGCTATGTGCCATGATGTTTTGCACAATCAATGAATTTCTTGCATATGGTAATTTGTATGGGTACATCTTCATCGTCCATAATGTAGATTGCACGAGGCTTTTAATGGAGAGCATGAGTTTGATACAACTCTAAAGCCCTTAATCAGGAAGGAATTTTATAACAGACAACAATACATTAATATTGTCTTGGGAAAGTAATAAAAAATGAGTTTGGTATTCTTTTATCTTTCATAATGGTCTAGTCTTGATGTAGACATTGTCTTGTTGTGATGCATGTGGAGAAAAATGTATGTGATAGTTTGATTGGAACACTTCTTGATATTAAAGGCACAACAAAAGATACTAAGAGCTCCCCTGAAGATATGGTTGTGTTGGGTATACACAAGAGTTATCTCCAGAAAAAATAGAAAATAAAACCTATTTTCCCCAGCATGTCACACTCTGTCTAAAAAAGGAAAAAGTTTTTGCGATTGTTTGCAGGGTATCAATGTTCCCCGAAGGTACTCATAAAATATGAAAAAACTTTTTTCAATTAATGATCTTGAATTAGTTGGCTTACAATCTCAAGATTTCCAAGTCTTGATGCAACAACTTCGATTAGTGGCTATCTGTGGCATTTTACCAAGAAATGTAAGGGTAACTATAACCAGATTGTGCTTATTCTTCAATGATATATGTAGTAAAGTCACTGATCCTGGAAATTTAGACGACTTGAAACATGAGGTTGCAATAATCTTGTGTCAATTAGAGATGTTTTTCTCTCTGTCATTCTTTGACATTATGGTTCACTTAGTTTTTCATCTAGTAAGGGGAATTAGAATTTGTGGCCCAGTTTATTTACGATGGATGCATCTCGTAGAGAAATACATGAAGATCATTAAGGGGTATACAAAGAATCATCACCATCTGAAAGCTTCGATCGTTTAATGGTACATCACAGAAGAAGATATTAAGTTTTGTACAAACTATTTGTCTGAAGCGAACACTATAGGAATTCATGTGTCTCGTCATGATAGAAGTTATGATGGTATAGGTATTCAAGGTTTAAATGTTAATAAATTTAATCTAGAAGTAGTTATTCAAGAACATTGGTATATATTGAATAACCTTAGTGAAGTTCAACCTTACTTGACTGCTCACAAAAGTCTTATATAGAAAAACTTCTCCCAGATGAATGAAAGATGGTTGTTGACAAAGCATAATAAAAATTTCATAACTGGGATTAATGAAAGTGTTTCTAAAGAGAGTAGTTCATTGGAGACAATTAAATGGTTGTCACATATGCCTAAGATTAATGTCATTATTTGAAGTACATACAACATTACTAAATTTTCATTCTTTACAAAATCAAAGGATGATCGTAGCACCATACAAAATAGTGGGGTTATGGTTGAAGTTGAATCTGTGTACTTATCTAATTCCAAAGATAACAATCTTATACTAGCATCTAGAGTGTACTTTGGAGTCATTGAGGAGATTTGTAATATTGATTATGTTGTTTTTAAAGTGTCTTTATTTAAGTGCAAGTGGATTGATAGTAACACCGGTGTAGAAATCAATGAATTAGGATTCACATGGATTGATCTTCGAAAGGAAACTTATGAGAACAAACCATCCAGCATAGCAACATAAGCAAAACAAGTTTTTTATGCCATTGATCCTTCTAACACTAGATGGTCAATTTTTCTTCACGGAAAATATATTCCTGATAGTACTGATGAAAATCAAGATTTTAACTATGAGACCCCTTGTTTTTGCAACACATGTATGTCATTCATCTAAAGAAAATTATTTAGATGATGTGCATGTTATTTGTCGTGATCATAAAGAGGGGATATGAGAAAATTAGTATGTAAATATTTTATATCACTTAGTAATTTATTATTATTATTCATTTTACTCTTTTTTATTCCTTTTACTAAATATTCAAAGTTGTTGTTGATTATCCTAATTGATTTCAAATGTTGTTCAAATTATAGGTGATTAACGACTAGTGACAAATCATAGCATAGAACGTTTGGATAATCTACAAAACTTTCCATTTTGATTAATGTTTTTGTTGGTTAATAAAATTTGTTTTAGTTTTTTTGTAAAATTATAAAGTGTGTGCCATTTTAGCTTTGTATTTGGTATAAACAATAAATATTTGTGGTACAATATTTCTGTTTGAATAATTAGTAAAATGTACAATGTTTTTGTTTTAGGAATATGCAAAGTATCATTCTATATTATGTGATATGGTTCTGTAATACAGGTACAAACGACAGTATTAAAAATAATAATGTTATCTCCTCGGTTTTTAATAAAAACATAAGTAAAAATATAAAGATATTACCTCAGTATTACACAACACTGAGAGTTAATATTGGGCACTTCATTTAATTCTGAAAATAATAAAAATGCAGATGTTCAGGTTCGAATCCATGCACAAATAACAACCCCTCGATTTTTTAATAACCGGAGGGGTAAAGTGGCAGCTTTTCATAACGCCCTTCATCGCTTCTGTAGCCGGGGTTAATTGTATTTTGCATCCGAGTTTAAATGTGTATTTTGTAGTAGTATGTGTGTGTGTATATATATAGATAGATAGATAGATAGATAGATAGATAGATAGATAGATAGATAGATAGATAGATAGATAGATAGATAGATAGATAGATAGATAGATAGATAGATAGATAGATAGATAGATAGATAGATAGATAGATAGATAGATAGATAGATAGATAGATAGATAGATAGATAGATAGATAGATAGATAGATAGATAGATAGATAGATAGATAGATAGATAGATAGATAGATAGATAGATAGATAGATAGATAGATAGATAGATAGATAGATAGATAGATAGATAGATAGATAGATAGATAGATAGATAGATAGATAGATAGATAGATAGATAGATAGATAGATAGATAGATAGATAGATAGATAGATAGATAGATAGATAGATAGATAGATAGATAGATAGATAGATAGATAGATAGATAGATAGATAGATAGATAGATAGATAGATAGATAGATAGATAGATAGATAGATAGATAGATAGATAGATAGATAGATAGATAGATAGATAGATAGATAGATAGATAGATAGATAGATAGATAGATAGATAGATAGATAGATAGATAGATAGATAGATAGATAGATAGATAGATAGATAGATAGATAGATAGATAGATAGATAGATAGATAGATAGATAGATAGATAGATAGATAGATAGATAGATAGATAGATAGATAGATAGATAGATAGATAGATAGATAGATAGATAGATAGATAGATAGATAGATAGATAGATAGATAGATAGATAGATAGATAGATAGATAGATAGATAGATAGATAGATAGATAGATAGATAGATAGATAGATAGATAGATAGATAGATAGATAGATAGATAGATAGATAGATAGATAGATAGATAGATAGATAGATAGATAGATAGATAGATAGATAGATAGATAGATAGATAGATAGATAGATAGATAGATAGATAGATAGATAGATAGATAGATAGATAGATAGATAGATAGATAGATAGATAGATAGATAGATAGATAGATAGATAGATAGATAGATAGATAGATAGATAGATAGATAGATAGATAGATAGATAGATAGATAGATAGATAGATAGATAGATAGATAGATAGATAGATAGATAGATAGATAGATAGATAGATAGATAGATAGATAGATAGATAGATAGATAGATAGATAGATAGATAGATAGATAGATAGATAGATAGATAGATAGATAGATAGATAGATAGATAGATAGATAGATAGATAGATAGATAGATAGATAGATAGATAGATAGATAGATAGATAGATAGATAGATAGATAGATAGATAGATAGATAGATAGATAGATAGATAGATAGATAGATAGATAGATAGATAGATAGATAGATAGATAGATAGATAGATAGATAGATAGATAGATAGATAGATAGATAGATAGATAGATAGATAGATAGATAGATAGATAGATAGATAGATAGATAGATAGATAGATAGATAGATAGATAGATAGATAGATAGATAGATAGATAGATAGATAGATAGATAGATAGATAGATAGATAGATAGATAGATAGATAGATAGATAGATAGATAGATAGATAGATAGATAGATAGATAGATAGATAGATAGATAGATAGATAGATAGATAGATAGATAGATAGATAGATAGATAGATAGATAGATAGATAGATAGATAGATAGATAGATAGATAGATAGATAGATAGATAGATAGATAGATAGATAGATAGATAGATAGATAGATAGATAGATAGATAGATAGATAGATAGATAGATAGATAGATAGATAGATAGATAGATAGATAGATAGATAGATAGATAGATAGATAGATAGATAGATAGATAGATAGATAGATAGATAGATAGATAGATAGATAGATAGATAGATAGATAGATAGATAGATAGATAGATAGATAGATAGATAGATAGATAGATAGATAGATAGATAGATAGATAGATAGATAGATAGATAGATAGATAGATAGATAGATAGATAGATAGATAGATAGATAGATAGATAGATAGATAGATAGATAGATAGATAGATAGATAGATAGATAGATAGATAGATAGATAGATAGATAGATAGATAGATAGATAGATAGATAGATAGATAGATAGATAGATAGATAGATAGATAGATAGATAGATAGATAGATAGATAGATAGATAGATAGATAGATAGATAGATAGATAGATAGATAGATAGATAGATAGATAGATAGATAGATAGATAGATAGATAGATAGATAGATAGATAGATAGATAGATAGATAGATAGATAGATAGATAGATAGATAGATAGATAGATAGATAGATAGATAGATAGATAGATAGATAGATAGATAGATAGATAGATAGATAGATAGATAGATAGATAGATAGATAGATAGATAGATAGATAGATAGATAGATAGATAGATAGATAGATAGATAGATAGATAGATAGATAGATAGATAGATAGATAGATAGATAGATAGATAGATAGATAGATAGATAGATAGATAGATAGATAGATAGATAGATAGATAGATAGATAGATAGATAGATAGATAGATAGATAGATAGATAGATAGATAGATAGATAGATAGATAGATAGATAGATAGATAGATAGATAGATAGATAGATAGATAGATAGATAGATAGATAGATAGATAGATAGATAGATAGATAGATAGATAGATAGATAGATAGATAGATAGATAGATAGATAGATAGATAGATAGATAGATAGATAGATAGATAGATAGATAGATAGATAGATAGATAGATAGATAGATAGATAGATAGATAGATAGATAGATAGATAGATAGATAGATAGATAGATAGATAGATAGATAGATAGATAGATAGATAGATAGATAGATAGATAGATAGATAGATAGATAGATAGATAGATAGATAGATAGATAGATAGATAGATAGATAGATAGATAGATAGATAGATAGATAGATAGATAGATAGATAGATAGATAGATAGATAGATAGATAGATAGATAGATAGATAGATAGATAGATAGATAGATAGATAGATAGATAGATAGATAGATAGATAGATAGATAGATAGATAGATAGATAGATAGATAGATAGATAGATAGATAGATAGATAGATAGATAGATAGATAGATAGATAGATAGATAGATAGATAGATAGATAGATAGATAGATAGATAGATAGATAGATAGATAGATAGATAGATAGATAGATAGATAGATAGATAGATAGATAGATAGATAGATAGATAGATAGATAGATAGATAGATAGATAGATAGATAGATAGATAGATAGATAGATAGATAGATAGATAGATAGATAGATAGATAGATAGATAGATAGATAGATAGATAGATAGATAGATAGATAGATAGATAGATAGATAGATAGATAGATAGATAGATAGATAGATAGATAGATAGATAGATAGATAGATAGATAGATAGATAGATAGATAGATAGATAGATAGATAGATAGATAGATAGATAGATAGATAGATAGATAGATAGATAGATAGATAGATAGATAGATAGATAGATAGATAGATAGATAGATAGATAGATAGATAGATAGATAGATAGATAGATAGATAGATAGATAGATAGATAGATAGATAGATAGATAGATAGATAGATAGATAGATAGATAGATAGATAGATAGATAGATAGATAGATAGATAGATAGATAGATAGATAGATAGATAGATAGATAGATAGATAGATAGATAGATAGATAGATAGATAGATAGATAGATAGATAGATAGATAGATAGATAGATAGATAGATAGATAGATAGATAGATAGATAGATAGATAGATAGATAGATAGATAGATAGATAGATAGATAGATAGATAGATAGATAGATAGATAGATAGATAGATAGATAGATAGATAGATAGATAGATAGATAGATAGATAGATAGATAGATAGATAGATAGATAGATAGATAGATAGATAGATAGATAGATAGATAGATAGATAGATAGATAGATAGATAGATAGATAGATAGATAGATAGATAGATAGATAGATAGATAGATAGATAGATAGATAGATAGATAGATAGATAGATAGATAGATAGATAGATAGATAGATAGATAGATAGATAGATAGATAGATAGATAGATAGATAGATAGATAGATAGATAGATAGATAGATAGATAGATAGATAGATAGATAGATAGATAGATAGATAGATAGATAGATAGATAGATAGATAGATAGATAGATAGATAGATAGATAGATAGATAGATAGATAGATAGATAGATAGATAGATAGATAGATAGATAGATAGATAGATAGATAGATAGATAGATAGATAGATAGATAGATAGATAGATAGATAGATAGATAGATAGATAGATAGATAGATAGATAGATAGATAGATAGATAGATAGATAGATAGATAGATAGATAGATAGATAGATAGATAGATAGATAGATAGATAGATAGATAGATAGATAGATAGATAGATAGATAGATAGATAGATAGATAGATAGATAGATAGATAGATAGATAGATAGATAGATAGATAGATAGATAGATAGATAGATAGATAGATAGATAGATAGATAGATAGATAGATAGATAGATAGATAGATAGATAGATAGATAGATAGATAGATAGATAGATAGATAGATAGATAGATAGATAGATAGATAGATAGATAGATAGATAGATAGATAGATAGATAGATAGATAGATAGATAGATAGATAGATAGATAGATAGATAGATAGATAGATAGATAGATAGATAGATAGATAGATAGATAGATAGATAGATAGATAGATAGATAGATAGATAGATAGATAGATAGATAGATAGATAGATAGATAGATAGATAGATAGATAGATAGATAGATAGATAGATAGATAGATAGATAGATAGATAGATAGATAGATAGATAGATAGATAGATAGATAGATAGATAGATAGATAGATAGATAGATAGATAGATAGATAGATAGATAGATAGATAGATAGATAGATAGATAGATAGATAGATAGATAGATAGATAGATAGATAGATAGATAGATAGATAGATAGATAGATAGATAGATAGATAGATAGATAGATAGATAGATAGATAGATAGATAGATAGATAGATAGATAGATAGATAGATAGATAGATAGATAGATAGATAGATAGATAGATAGATAGATAGATAGATAGATAGATAGATAGATAGATAGATAGATAGATAGATAGATAGATAGATAGATAGATAGATAGATAGATAGATAGATAGATA